>JAPMUY010008261.1:0-66953 GCA_026901105.3 Galaxias olidus | reverse complement strand
GGGAGAACACAGGAAGAGCTTACAGGATATAAGGGGGAACTAGGGAGAACACAGGAAGAGCTTACAGGATATAAGGGGGAACTAGGGAGAACACAGGAAGAGCTTACAGGATATAAGAGGGAACTAGGGAGAACACAGGAAGAGCTTACAGGATATAAGGGGGAACTAGGGAGAACACAGGAAGAGCTTACAGGATATAAGGGGGAACCAGGGAGAACACAGGAAGAGCTTGCGAGAGATATAAGGGGGAACTAGGGAGAACACAGGAAGAGCTTACAGGATATAAGGGGGAACTAGGGAGAACACAGGAAGAGCTTGCGAGATATAAGGGGGAACTAGGGAGAACACAGGAAGAGCTTACAGGATATAAGGGGGAACTAGGGAGAACACAGGAAGAGCTTGCAGGATATAAGGGGGAACTAGGGAGAACATAGGAAGAGCTTGCAAGATATAAGGGGGAACTAGGGAGAACACAGGAAGAGCTCAGTCAAACAAAGAAGGGGCTTAAAGAAACTGAGGAGAAGCTGAAAGAAGCACAACTATAATGTAAAAGGTTGCAGGAGGAAATTACTGTAAAAGATAATGAGCTTCAGAAAATGAAAATGATTGTGCACAAACAAAAATCAACTTCAGCTTGCATGCATAGAGGGGCAAAAGCTTCAAACAAATTTGTCTGAGAAAGAGAACGAGCGCCAACAAACAGTAAATGCTCTCAAAAGAACACAGTAGCAGCTTCAGCTGGCAAATACAGAGAAGGAGAAACTGAAGATCTCTTTGCAGAATCAGCTCGGATGCTCTCAGGAGCTGGTAGGAGATCTCCAGGAGTCAGGGACAGGGAACAAACAACCTATCAATTCAATATCACAAATTACCAGTCCTTCTGCTAAAGACTGTCCCGGGGAGAAGGAGGACGACAATAATTCCATGGATTTGAATTAGGGACCAAGAAAGGCTGAGCTGTGACTTTATCAAATCAATCTATTTGAAAGGTAAAATGTCAGGTGAATACTTTTATCATGTAATTGCATGATATTTAGATTTATTGAATGTTTCTAGTGTGATCTATCCTTATGCTATTTCATGTGATGAGTCAGTGATTATAACACTGAGATGAAGTAGTACTGTGTACGGAGGAGGGATTCAAACCCATGGCTGCTCTTTGCTTCAAACATAATAATGTAAATATGAGCTTTCTGATGCGAAGTCTAAGGACACTTTCACACCTCAGCTGTTTGGTCCATTTTAATCTAACCCTAGAAGTTTACTCCAATAGTACGGTTAGTTTGGGCTGGTGTGAACCCTCACTCGGACTCTGATGCGTATCATACAAACAAACTCTGGTTCGCTTTAAAACGGGGGTCTCGGGTCAGATTCCAAGTGAACTACGATTCGGTTCATTTTTTGGTGAGAACGTGATCCGAACTACAGGAAATGAACCAAAAAAAAAAGAGTGCATAATGGGTTGAATTTTGCAACAACAATTTTTTCCCAGCAACCATGACGACTTGCCAAAGACAAACAAATATGCCACTGACTCTTGTTTTCTACATTCAAATATGAATAAATTAAAGTAATTTTTTATGCTGTGCTCACTTTCATTATAATCCCTCTGTGTTTACGACAAACAACTAAACATAGTGACCCAGAAAGCTAACTTTATGCTAGCAAGCCTTTCTATCAATAAATTTGCCTGTGGTTAACAAACAGTGAATATGATCTGACAGTACATGTTTAACAAAAAGGTAGCACTTGTTAGCCAGACATCCATTGTCCCAAAAAAGGAACAACCTTTTTCACGTCAAATATGGGTGGTAGCCATAGAGATGGAACAGTGCCAATTTTCTGTCTAGACCACAAGGCGTTTGTTTAGAATATTTTGATTGGCCTAACAAAGTCCAGTGTGAACGTTAACCGAACCAAGCTAAAATCAACTTCACCACTGAATCAGACCGAGTCTACAAAATAGCAGTGTTAGTGCGCCCTTATAAACCTACAACCTTTAGTGACCCTATTTATCCCAGGGTCACGTCAAGGATTCTTTTAACCCACACGCACACCCACAAGCACTGTTAGGGTTTATTTTTGAATTTGTACACCCCCCCCCCCCCCCCCAGCTTCGCACTGTGCTTATGTCAGGGTTGAACTTTCATGATACACACACACACACACACACACACACACTTACTGTACACATACACATACTCTTACTGCACACATTGTCAGGATTTAACTTTCATAACATACGCATTATAATTTAGCTGCAGCTTTAGCAAAACATCCAAATAAAAAGCTTTGTCTCAAGCAGAGAGAAACTCAGAAACCACAGTGGCTACTACTATCTGCTTCTCAGCCTTGAGAGGACAGGTGCATTGTCTATGTGAGAGGCCAGAATAGGGAGGGTTTCTCCACAGGCGACTTCAAAGGACCGTGTTGCTAAGGGGCTTGGACAAGCCCAGTGCACCAACAAGGGAGAGCCGAGTCTAAACCAAGTGCACCCTCCCCACCCAGTCTCGCACACACATTATCAAAACGCACCCAAATCTGACTATAAATTTTATGTGTGTACTATGATCTGTCTGGCATTGGCGATGGTGGTTGCAGATAACTACTCGCGGACTGCGATTTCTTGACCTAGTGTCAGCCCTCTGTACCGTTGTAATTTGTGTGTATCATTGCAGTTTTTATTAAAGTTTCATAGAACTGAGAGAAGAAGTCTGTCCTTCAGAATTAACGAACGTGACAGCACACACACACACACACACACACACACACACACACACACACACACATACACACACACAGACACACACTGTAATCAAAGCAACACATTCAAATACAGTTGCAATCTTACTACACTGGTGCAAAGTATAATGTCAAATGAAAAAAAAAAATATTGTATAGTCCAAATCCATTTAGATTGTTGTATTTATTTTTGTATTTCTGAATGTTTCCATTACCTTAATGAGTACTCATAGCACATTGATCTGTATAACATGTACCATTCAAATAAACTCAAATTCAATTGAATGATTAGTTTTGTTTTTATAGTTTGGCGAAGTGTGACTGTGAGAAAGGTTGATGCTGTGATGAAGAGCATGGAGCAGTCTTCTTTTCATTTAAAGCAACACTCTATTCCCACAGTGAGAGCTAATGAGAGAGAGTAACAGTCAGTGCGTTAGCTAAACCACAAAGTCTGCTCAGATGGCTGCTGAGATACTGTGGTTATTTACCAGGTACTTCACCATGGTTATATATAAGTATAGATATGTACAAGCTACAGGTACACAAATACAAAGCCCTGTGTTCTCAGCTCTGAAAGGCTGTGGGTTTGATCATCTGACAAAGGGTCTCACTTCTCAGAAGCAAGTTAAGATGACAAACTCAATAAAGCACCTACACTATAGGCTAATCTACCCTATACACACACAGAAGCCCATTACAATAACTAACTCTTCTAAAGCACCTACACTATAGGCTAATCTCACCATCATACATACATGAAGAAAACGAATTCTACAAAACCATATTGTTTAATTTCTTTGTCTATAAAAACCAAATAAAATCAAACATGAAATATTAGCGGTACAGGACAGCTATATAGAACATTAAAATGTAATGTTTAATATCCTATCAAAGGAGTTTAAGTAACATACAGTGTGAGTTGACTGATGGTTTTGCGTTGAAGGAGTTTACAAAGATTATGGGTTTTATCAAACATTTAACATTTTAAGATGTTTAATATCCTATCAATGTAAGCGTGAGTGACTTTGATGGTTTTGTGTTTGGTTAAATAGATGTTTAATATCCTATCAGTGTAAGTGTGAGTTTGCTTTGATGGTTTTGTGTTTGGTTAAATAGATGTTTCCATGACGACATCATCACAGCTTCTCTTCTCTTCTTTAGTCCTAGCTGTTGGAACACAAACAGGATTACACATCCCTTAAACCTCAATACCTTAAACACTACCACCATCTTCTCTCTCTCTCTCTCTCTCTCTCTCTCTCTCTCTCTCTCTCTCTCTCTCTCTCTCTCTCTCTCTCTCTCTCTCTCTGTGTGTGTGTGTGTGTGTGTGTGTGTGTGATTGTTGTGTTTTGTGTTTAATTGTGTTTCAAACCTTGATTTCTGCGGTGGTATTTCACCAGTATGATGGTACACAGCAGGTATGGAGACGCCACCACTAGATGACAGATCAGTCTGGACAGAGACATGATGGGAGCTGGAGCTGGATGTGGAGGAGGAGAAGAGGAAGATGGAGGTGGAGATGGAGACACACCTGGTCATGAGGAGAATGAACAAACACAGTTATCATAAAACCACAGATAAACCAAAACACATATTCATACTGAAACTTTAAGAGGGGTGCTCCAACCTCTCACTGCGAGCCAGCTCTTTGGTGATTCTCCCATGTCAGATTTATTAAATATGAATACATTATAACTGTTCTGTTAGTAATGATGACCTCCTCACTTCTCACTGCCAGCCAGCTCTCTGGAGATTCTCCCAGGTCAGAGTTGTTACACTTGTAGAGGCCTTCATCAGACCTGGACACTGCAGGGATGGTCATCTCTCCTGTATACTCAGTCCTGATGAGGGAGCCATCTTTGTAGAAGTCAGTGGTGAGGTTAGAGGGAGTTGTCTTGTATCGACAGCGCAGAGTCACAGCGTCTCCCTCCATCACAGGAAGGACAGGACTCTCCAGGATCACAGCACCAGCTGAACAATCAAATCATATTTGAAATGAGCTTTCTTCAGCAACATACCTGTCATAATCTAATGAAACAAAATTGGTAACACTTTATAATAACTTTCATCAATAAGACGTTATTAGATCATCAAAAGCTAGAATCGTAAATGTGTAATAATTAACTATAAATAATTTCTAAAAGACTAATAACTGTTATTTTGTTTCGTTTTTTAGATTGAGAACTTTAGATTGACATGAAGTGCACATTCTGGGTTGGTTCAGTCTGCTTTCTGCAGGTGTTTTCCTGTTACTCTGCATTGATTATTTGTCTAATCAGATAATGTTTATCTTCCAATTCATAATTTACTAATGCCTTAATACAGTAACCCATCTTTTAGAATTAATTTATAAATACAGTAATTATCACTCATTTACTAATAATTACACATTATTTAATTGATGGTCTGATTACTACTTATTACTGAAAGTTATTATATTATTGTTATTATAAAGTGTTGCAGATTTTTTTTTTTTACTAAGAACCTTTACCATAAAATCTAACACTAGTATACATACACATATATACCATCTGAACGACAGACAAGGTAAATAATAATTTTCCACATGTTATGTTAAACAACAACTACTTCAGCCATCCTTAACCTTCCCACAATAAAACACATTCTCTCCCTCCCCCCTTCACATCCCCCTACCATCCCACAACCTCTCCTACACTCCCCCTCACCCCCCTCCCCCCACCCTCCTCTTCCTCCTCCCTCTCCCTCTACCCTCCCACAACCTCTCCTACACTCCCCCTCACCCCCCTCCCACCCTCCTCTTCCTCCTCTTCCTCCTCCCTGCACCCTACACTTCTACTCCCTCTCCCCAACAGGTAAGAAGTGCCAAGGTGGAGTTTACATAAATACACTAAACATAAACATATAATAAACAACACTGCAGCAATGAAGTTGGTGGATCTAACAGCTTACCAGTCACTGTAATGGAGTTAGACAGTAGAACCTACCAGTCACTGTGATGTAGTTAGACAGTAGAACCTGCCAGTCACTGTGATGTAGTTAGACAGTAGAACCTACCAGTCACTGTGATGTAATTAGACAGTAGAACCTACCAGTCACTGTGATGTAGTTAGACAGTAGAACCTACCAGTCACTGTGATGTTGACAGCGTGGTTGCGTTGTCCTGAGTCAGACTCACACCAGTACACTCCAGTGTGGTGTGAGTATGTCACTTTTATGATGCAAGAGGACCCCCAACCTGTAACACACAACCCTCCAGAGGTGTCCCCTATCACCCTCCATCCAGTAGAGCTCCCCTGCTGCTCCTCCTCACAGCTCAGAGAGACGGGCTCATATTGAAAGAACTGAGACCTGTCTGGAGAGATGCTCAGAAAGGCTGGAGGAGAGAAAATAAAACACAATCATTCAAAAAATCTGAATATAACTACACGAATAATTTTAATTGAATTTAAAGTCTCTATAGGCAACGTTTTCATATTAACGGATTATCATTTCCTCTGATGGCACATTGTAATGTCTCTGGGAGAATGAAAAAATCGTGGTTTTGTCTACCACCATGCAGGATCTCCCGCCAAACTGTGAGGAAAAGCTTTATGGCACAAGATAGTGCATCACTCAATAAGGAAGAGCTGCTCATACTTGGAGTATAGTCGTTGATCATGCTAGTGACGTGCAGTGACCACGAGCATTCTGCATGTCTTCATTGTGTGCTTACACGTGATCAGCGTTAAAACCTGCACTGCACTGCGCTGTTGTTTTCTATGGAGTCGAGTGTTGGTGACCAACTCTGCTCTGCGCTACGCTCGGCAAAATTGTCCCTTTGTGCTGCGCTCAAAGTTAAAACCATTTTAACTTTGACCTCGGTTGCCGCTGACCTTTCAAAGCACAACCAATGAGATAGCAGCTGTGTGTGACGTAGCCAGAAAGGTTCTGAAACTAGTTTGTTGTCCCACTCCCAGTTGAAAAGTTTTCATCTCATTGTTTTCTTCTGGTTGAATTAAGGTTTAATAAAAATAGCTATTTATGTTCGTTGCTATGCCAGGCAGATAATGTGAAAGGGGCTATGCTACGTAGGCAAACGTCAGTTTAGCAACAGTAAATCTATGTAGATGACGCTTTAATGGTGTCTGCACTGTGCTCTGGACCCGACCTCATGGCAAACCAAGTGCACATTTCTAAACATGTGCATGCAGCTTTAGGGAAAATAGCAAACAGTAGGGGTCACAAAATCACCTCGTGCATATAAACTGCATCTAGTTACTTTCATAATAATCATTATAATGCCTGATTAGAATTTTAATAAAATGTAAGAACAAGCATGAGATTACCTTTTGTGCATCCAGACTTTCTGAAAATGCTGAGTACTAAGACAGAGAAAGAGAGAGACAGAAATACACACTAGTAGGAAGTATTTTTTTAGCTCCATAAAACACAAAAAATATCTAAAGTCTTAATCAGTGCTTTTGCGTTAGAATGTTGCATTAAGAGCTAAATAAACGTTTACATATATTCACTTGAATTTGAAACATACAGTGTCTATTTTATATCCTCACTAGCCGTAAACCTAAAACTCTTGTAAAACATATGCATTTAGTAATGTACTCACAGAATAGGATGCAGAGTGGTGTGATCTTCATCATGTCTTGATGCTGAGTGACTAACCGACTGATTGACTGACTTAGTGACTGACTGAGTGTCTAACCAGCAGGCTGACTGATACAAGTTTTAAAAAGGGAAACCTATAAACACCTCCTCTTCCTGTTGCCTTGCTAGACACGTGCACACACACACACACACACACACACACACACAATTGACATAGACACACACACATGCACACATAAACACGCATGCATGCAAGGAAACACGCACACACACACACACACACACACACACACCTCACTGAGGCTTGTACCCCCCCCCCACCCCACCCGCGTACACACACACACACACACACACACACACACACACGCACACACACGCACACCTCCACCCCACCCACCAGCACACACACATACACACCCCCACACAAAGAAATGGTTACAGAATGAGAATCTGAGAAATGCACCACCTACTGTTTGAAAACACAAATCCCTTTGCTGACATTCATTCTGACCCACTTATTTTATAGCACCTCCTCCTACTATTTAACGTAATGCATTAAAATGCATCGTAAAGTCAGATAAGTACACAAGATATCTTTCATAAAATACAGGTTGTTCAGAAGGAAATAAAAAGGATACTTTATGTACGCTGGTGAAATCGTAGTTATTCTGTATTTGAATATTTTTCAATTCATCGACGAGAAAAGAAGAGAAGATAAAACACTGATAAAATGAAACATGAAATACTTTATGGTTCCAATGTTTGTTAAAACTTAAACAGAAATGTTATAACTTAAAGAACAGTTTTTTTCTTTCTAGAAAACTCCAGTTATCCCTTTACGACTAGTTGCATTACATGAGAATAAAATAAAAGCATTAACGTCGAGTGCCAGGGAAATGGTTTGCTTCTGTCATAGCTGCGCAGTGAGGCGTTCGGAGAGGTACTTTGAGAGGCCATCGCGAGGAGCAAGTGAACATTAGAATGATGCCAGAGTTCAGTTAGTCTAGTTGGTCACAGTCTGCCAGGTAAGACGACACCTCGCAACAAAGCACGCTTTGTATGCTTTCAATTCCGTCAACAAATTAAAAACAAATTACGCAATATTTTTGACTGCATGGTTACAATAACTAATTCTAAAAGAGCGATAATTTGCATTAGTGTTCAATATAATATATTTTGTGTCCTCTTTGTTGATGAAAAGTGAAAGTAATCTGTGATTACTGATAGAGACAAGCTGTTAATGTTTACTGTATAAATATAGACTTGGCCATGTGGAGTATTGAACTACAGTTTATTAAACTAGTAGTTTACCTACATTTTGCAGTTCAACTAAATGTTTATTTGCATTGTGATTCAAGTAGTTCAATTACCTAACCCTCGAGTAGTGGTCTGGTCTCTGGGACCTGTTTTCAATGCTTCGCCTACTGAAAGCAAGAATTATGCAATGAATAATTTTTTCAACCGGAGATGAAATGGCCTTGGCTCATTTTCTGTTAAGAACACGTTGATTGAGTGCACTGTGCACCACAGGTAAATGGCAAATATTGACCATATTTTTTCTATATTACTTGTCATTGTGATAATGGCCAACAAATGTGAAGTGTTTTTACTGAAATAGTTTTGCCTATATAGTTTTAAAAACCAAATTATGTTGCGGGTCCATCATACCCTCGAATATTGGGTGAGTAACAAAAATAAGAGCACCACAGAAGGGTTAAAATAGGTCAGGTGGGGATATTGCACCAAACAGGTTTAGGCTATTCTTTATATAAAGTGAGAGTAAGTGGTGACCACTAATGCATAAAGACAGTGCGTTAACGATTACTGAATAGATAAGGCACCGTCATAGGCTGACTATGAGGGTGTGTGAGGTAAACTGGTTTATATATGGTTGTTGTGAGGTGAGGTTTTACATACTGGAAACCATTATGCTGTTCTCTGATCAAACGGTTCAATTGTGAGTTTTTATATATTATATAATACCTGTGTATGAGTAAACCTACAACAAACATGCTTTATTATCAAAGTGAATAACGTCTGATACAGAATGAGCGTGTAATGGAAGCTGTGTTGTTGCCTTGGAGTCTGTGTGTGTCTCCTCTACAACTTTCCCCTCACAGAAGGTAAGACTGGAACACTTACTGTTCATAAATAAAATTTAACTGGATTAAGAATGCATTTTTTAATGATGTTAACGGAAACATATTAAACAAATAGTTTGTATAATTTAAAAAGACAAAGGAAACATGTTTTGAAATATAAGGACTTCAGACTTGTACGTTATTAACTTTAAAAAATTTAAATAGGCAGCTTTATGAATTAATAATTTAGTTTGCTGATATGTAAACAATTTGATGCTCAAAAAATGAGAAATCTGTTTGAGCTCAGATAAAACAAATATTTTTTGATTACAAACGTCAGTTTATGATTGGCTGTTTTCTAGGTCAGTTCTCAGTGGTTGGTTCCCCTCAGCCAATAGTAGGAGTAGCTGGTGATGACATCATCATACCGTGTCACCTGGTACCTGCCCTCAGTGTTGTTGACATGACGATAGAGTGGTCCAGACCGGACCTGACACCCAGTTACGTACACGTTCACCAAAATTGCCGCACCTTGAATGTACTGCAGAACCAAGCTTTCAAGTCCAGAACAGCTCTGTTTGTGGATGAACTAAAGAATGGCAACATCTCTTTGAAACTCTCCAGAGTGAGACGCTCTGATGAAGGGAGATACAGGTGCTTCCTCCCCTCACAGAATAGTCAGGGGAAGGAATCTTTTGTTCAACTAATTGTCGGTAAGTCAGACAAAATGCATAAAAAAATGGCTTAAAGGTGCAGTATGTAAGTTTACATTTCTTGCAATACATTTTTGTTTTTTTAAGTTTATTAAATACCTCCTGGAGGATATCTTTAAACCAAATGCTCTGAGAGAAGGTCCGCTATTTATGAGCGTATTCAGCTTTTAAAAAATCTAGGGACGCTAGCCTATCCCCAACCAATCAGGAGAGTTTTTGCAAGGAGTGAGGGCACACTCCTGGGTAAAATACATACAGCGTCATCCTACAACAAGCTTGTTGTTACAATTCGCAATGAAGACAAAAGTAGCAGCGGTGGGAACTAGTAGTTGCAAAGCGGCTGAAGTAGTTGCATGTTGTCGCAACACTTGGCATGTCAAATCACCAAGTACAGTTTTAGAGGATTAGGAGGTATTGCGCCAGATTTATGTAAAAAGGCATTATTCGTTTACATGTATATGTTGGATATACTCGGCAACGTATAGTAGCTATGGTGCCAATCGCAGCAAAATAAAAATGAGTGTCATGCACTAGCTCATACTAATAGGGGGATCAAATTATGAAATTGTTTTTGTTAACATTAGCTTACTGTATGTCGTTACTATGGAAACGGTTATTTGTGTCTGTACTCGTTGCTTTGGTGTGAACCACTCAGTTTTAGAGCGTTTACGATCAGACGTTCGGGCTATATTTGACAACATACGCATGATTCATGAAACACTGCTTTGCTAAGGCTGATGAGGTCAAGTCAGAGCACGCACAGGCATGTGTGGGATGGGCCATTGAGAGGGATAAGAGGGACTGAGGAGGTTGGCCTTTTTGAGTGTTGTGATTCAAATTCTTGCCATTTTGCTTTGCTTTGGTGTGAACCACGCAGTTTTAGAGCGTTTACAATCAGACGTTCGGGCTATATTTGACAACAGACGCATGATTCATGAAACACTGCCTTGCTAAGGATGATGAAGTCAAGTCAGAGCACGCACAGGCATGTGTGGGATGGGCCATTGAGAGGGATAGGAGGGACTGAGGAGGTTGGCCTTTTTGAGTGTTGTGATTCAAATTCTTGCCATTTTTTACCCAATTCTCTAGAACTACATACTGCGCCTTAAAGTAAAAAAAAAAAGAGCCAATTTAACTTATCAGTGTATTAGGCATGGTGATGATCATACGTTTGAATAGTCTACTCTGTGCATTGACATAGCCTACAGTATAAAGGTGGGATTGTATTTACCAATCTGCAATGTTGGCCGACCCACCCCCAAATAATTTTTCTGGCTACGGGCTTGATGTACTTAACCATCATACTACATACAGTACATATCACATGACCAGTACATACAGTACCTATCACATAGCCACTACATACAGTACATATCACATAGCCACAACATACAGTACCTATCACATAGCCACAACATACAGTACCTATCACATAGCCACTACATACAGTACCTATCACATAGTCACTACATACAATACATATCACATGGCCAGTACATACAGTACATATCACATAGCCACAACATACAGTACCTATCACATAGCCACAACATACAGTACCTATCACATAGCCACTACATACAGTACCTATCACATAGTCACTACATACAGTACCTATCACATAGTCACTACATACAATACATATCACATGGCCAGTACATACAGTACATATCACATATTAAATACATACAGTACATATCACATAGCCACTACATACAGTACCTATCACATAGCCACTACATACAGTACCTATCACATAGCCACTACATACAGTGCCTCTCATATAGCCACTACATACAGTGCCTATCACATAGTCACTACATACAGTACATATCACATAGCCAGTCAACAGTGTTCCCAGCCTACAGTCAGATAAAAACTTCACCACAGTGCACAATGCACAGTTTGGTAGGTGTGAAGTGTGCTGGCCTGGTAACATACTGGTAACACAGATAACAGTATTGTAACACCATGTGACAAAGAAGCTCATTGTTTGGTGATGGTTTTGTAGGTGTTGTGTCCATACCAGAGAGATATCCATGGTGAAAAATCCCAACAGCGGTGTAGATCTGCAGTGTGAATCTGGAGGCTGGTACCCAGAGCCTGAGGTGGAGTGGCTGGACAGGTAGGGACACGTCCTCTCTGCTGGACCCACAGAGACACTCAAAGACCCTGACGGCACCTACACTGTCAGACAGCTTGTGACTGTGGAGAAGACTGCCACCAACAGGTTCACCTGTAGAGTTCAACAGCAGCACGTCAACCAAACCAGGGAGAAAGCGATTCACATTCCAGGTGAAATTTTAAATAATAGTCCCTCTTATGAAGCTGTTGATCAGATCTGAATTACTTTATGAAGCTTTCTTTGTTGAGTTTTTGTGTGTGTGTGTGTGTGTGTGTGTGTGTGTGTGTGTGTGTGTGTGTGTTTGTGTGTCTTTGTTGTTGTGTCTTTGTTGTATCCTGTATAATTTCAGATGAGGTCTTCCAGGCTAGCTCATCTGCTCGTGACATTGGCATTGGTGTATCTTTTGGCATTGTTATGCTCATCATAGCTGGTGTTGTAGCAGTGATACTTTACAGACGGAAAATGGCTGGTGAGTGTTACATCCTTTTGAAGTCTCCACAATAGATACATTTACAGTTTCTTTTTAATTATGTCTCTAATGTTTTTAAATCATTGATAATATCCCAATTGTGAATCTTCACCACCCAACATCTTAAATAACAGGTGATAAAACCCAATGTAGTTTATTTCTAAATGTTTCAAAAACATTTAATAAAATGCCAAAGGACCCAAAAATATACACAGCTGTATTTAAAGTGATTAAAATTAGAATGTATTGTTAATAGGTCAACTGAATGATATATTAGAATAATTTTTACTGTCATATATTCCCAGAGCACAATGAAGACCTGGAGAAGGAGAAGCAGAAAACAGAAGAACAGCTCAGACTGTTAGCAGAGAGCAAACGTGAAGAAGAGGAAAAACTGAAGAAAGAGGAAGGAAAAAGAAAGGTTGTGGAGGAGGAGAAGAGAAAGAAAGAGGAAGAACTCAAAGAGTTGACAAAGAGAAAACGTGAAGCAGAGATGAAACTGGGCACTCAAGTAACTGAAAAAGAGACAGAATTAAGAGGAACTCAGTGGCAGCTGGAGAAGAGAGAGGGGGAGCTTAAAGGAACACAGGAAGTGTTAGAACTGATTAAGAAGGAGCTGAGAGCAACACAGGAGATGCTACATAGAACACAGGGGGAACTAAGTGACAAAGATGAGGAGCTAAGGAGAACTCAGAAGGATCTTAAAGGATGTAAAGGGGAACTAGGGAGAACAGAAGAGAAGCTAAAGCTGACCGAAGGAGAGCTTAGTTTTACAAAGAAGATGCTTAAAGAAACTGTGTGGTCAAAAGTAAAAAGACATGAGAAGCCAAGAGGAAAAGGAGAGCTAAGAGAAACTCAAGAGGAGCTTAGAGAATCTAAAGGAGGACTATTGGAAACAAAGGAGGCGCCAAGAAGAAAAGAGGCGGAGCCTAATACAACACAGGAGAGGCTGCAGAGAACACAGGGGGAAGTAAGTGGTACAGAGGAGGAGCTAGAGAGACCTAAGGAGGAGGAGAAAGGAGCACTGGGAGAAATAGAGATATCTAAGGAGGAGCAAAGAGGATCACTGAGGGGAAAAGAGAGATCTGAGGAGGAGGAGCAGAGAGGAGCATTGGAGGGAATAGAGAGATCCAAGGAGGAGCAAAGTGGATCACTGAGGGGAAAAGAGAAATCTGAGGAGGAGGAGCAGAGAGGAGCATTGGAGGGAATAGAAAGATCTAAGGAGGAGCGGAGAGGAACTCTAGAGGGAATAGAGTGATCTGAGGAGGAGCAGAGAGGACCACTGAGGGGAATAGAGAAATATAAGAAGGATCAGAGAGGAGCATTGAGGGGAATAGAGAGATCTGAGGAGGAGCAGAGAGGAGCACTGAGGAGAAAAGGGAGAACTCAGAAAAACATCTAAGAGGACTGCAAACACAGAATCTCCCTCCAGCACATCAGCAGCATGTAGGAGAAAACCAACGGGCAGATCAAAGGAATCTCCCTCTACAGTTAACACAGGGGGAACTAAATGTTGAAGAAAATGAGCTAGAGAATAAGAAGGAGTTGTTTAGAGGAAAAGAGGCGGAGCTAGGGAGAACACAGGAAGTGTGAAGAGGAAAAGAGGAGGAGCTAGGGAGAACACGGGGAGTTATGAGTTAAAAAGGAGGAGCTAGGAGGAAATAAGAAGGATCTTGAAGGCCATTAAAGGGGTCTTATTAAGCTAATTTTCATGTTCATACCTTTAGGCGTTTCTCAAAACCAGAAGATAGTTCTGCTTCACTTTGAGCAAACCCTCGGAAGTGAATTCAATCAAAGCCATGAAATGTATGGAACAGAATACAATACTTAAGGTCTACATTGGTTCTAAGAAATATCAGCTGGTTTCAAAAAGTTATTTGTTTTTTTTATTAGTTTTTTAACCAGTGTGCATTTTTTCTTGCTGTTGAAAATCTGTTGGTATCACATTGTGGTGTCTTTTTTGTCTATCCAAAGATCCAAAAATATGACCATATGACACCAATTCTGAAATTATACACTGGCTCCCTGTCTATCAGAGAATTGACGGTCTGCTAACCGTCCCTAGAGTTAAAACCAAAAAAGGTGAATCAGCGTTTAGCTACTTCGCAACAAATAGCTAGAATCAATTTACAGAAGATCTGAGACTCACTCCACGCCTGAATACTTTTAAATCCAGATTAAAAATGTATTTGTTCTCTATTGCATATTAGTGAGAATACGTCACCCCATGGGAGTTTTGTCATTGTTAGCAATTTTATTTTCTTCTTTTATTCCTTGTTTCTTTTAATGGTCTTTTGTTCTCTTCCCATGTGTTTCTGCTTGCCTTGTGTAAAGCACATTGAATTGCCTCTGTGTATAAAATGTGCTACACAAATAGTATGTATTTTATTTTATTTGATTTAATTTGATATCAAGTATATGGAAAAATAAATAAATAAAAACAGAACCCTGAGTTGCTTATGTGGTTGCCCCTGACAACTGACTTGTTAACGAGGGGTCAGCCATCTCAGAAGTCCCTGTAGTTCTGGTTGTTGTGTCCATTCTACATTCCAATTCTGAACAGAAGCAAAGAAAGATGTGGCTAGGGTCAACAAAGGAAATTGTGCCTATAAAATATATTTACTGAATGCAAGTGCTAAAAAAAAAAGTTTGCCTCCCCAGCAGTCTCCAACCTACTGCAAAGAAACTGACACCCAGAAATAACAGTCCTCCAACTAATCACCAAATTGAACTGCCCTGGTTCCACTTGGTGATCTGTCAGATGAATACCTCATCACCACCACGGTCCTGCAGCGCTCTCTACTGGACAGATGTCGTCACAACCCTCACAATCTCGTTCCAGTCTTTACAATCTGAAATGCGCCACAGCCAGAAAACTGTAGGAACCTTTGGTGTTCTGAGGATGATACTGTTGTTGGAACTGATGGGTATGAGAGCTACAGGAAATTTGTGAAAGAAATGCAGGTAAGAAGGCTATTTACTTCTACTTCAACCCTTTCACAAAGTTGTGTTTCGTATTTGTTATTGTTCATTTATCTAAACAAAGTTTTTTAGTAGTAGTTTGTTTTACATCAACGGCACTCAATATACTGTTTACTTTATCTACTCTTGTTCTGCATGAATAAGAGAGATGAGGGCAGAGAAACAGAAGAGAGGAAAAGAGGAGGGAGGGAGAAAGAGGGAGCATGAACTCATAATCTCACTGCAGCAGTGAGAGCCCCCAGACCTTCCATGAGCAGCTGTGACTCCATTTCAAAACAGGGTTACAAGATGCTTTACAATAAAAATAACAAAACAAAATTTAAGATAATTAAAACACTAAAATCACACCATAAACTCAGGTAAAATAACTCAAAATTAACTAAAAACCAAGTACAAAAGGTGGCGGTTAAGAGAAGGCTTTAAGATAAAAGTGAGTTTTAAGAAGTGATTTAAAAGAGGAAACTGAGCTGGCCTGCCTGAGGTCATTAGGGTCCTCTAAGGGATCACCCTTAGTCCTCAGGTCCTAGAACTGCCCCCCTGTTCCCAACCTAGCAACTAATAAGTGTCTTTTAAAAGTTTCTGCCTGCAGTTCACCTCACGACCAGCAGGAACAACAGTTAGCGGAAAAACTCACTGTCAGAAAAATAGACTTACCTGTTCCGAAATTACAGGTTAACAGCTAACCAACAACACGAGAAAAAAGAAGAAAGGACTTAATGTTCATATTTCCCTCACGACAACAATACATCCACAGCATCAAGGGGAAAAGGACACAATGACAAGCACAAAGACGGAGAGCAGTTTAGCCAGCGAGAAATAAAGACTTCTATTTATTCCGAACAGTTGGAGGGAAGCTGGATCACATGACTTCATTGTTTTGAGTCAACAGTCATTTATGGAGGTGGTTTAACCAACAAGTTGTCTCTATTCAGGAAGCTGCCAGTTATTTACACATACACACACAGACACACACACACGCACACACACACACACACACACACATGAACACACACACACACACACACACACAGTCACCAATGACATATGATTATAGTGGCAAAAATAATGGACTGTTTAAAACCGTCAGATAGTTTGCAAACGGTTTTACAGAAGTTTAATAGGATTTTTTTTTTAACAATATCCAAGTGACTTTTGCAATCAAGCTCTTTCTAAGATTTTTCCATTGTTAACAATAGTGTAATTGGTAGTAGTGTGTGTCTGTGTCTGTATGTGTGTGTGTGTGTGTGTGTGTGTGTGTGTGTGTGTGTGTGTGTGTGTGTGTGTGTGTGCGCGTGTGTAGGTGTGTGTGTGTGTGTAGGTGTCTGTTTTTATTTTTTTTTTATAAACATTTGGTTTAAGGAAAGACCCGTGGAGGATGAGGGTGTTCTGCGTGTGACAGGGTTTATTTATTAATGCATATTCTCTGTGTGGTAGTGAGTTTATAGTTCTGCGTGTGACAGAGTTTATTGATTAATGCATATTCTCTGTGTGTAGTGAGTTTATAGTTCTGCGTGTGACAGGGTTTATTGATTAATGCATATTCTCTGTGTGGTAGTGAGTTTATAGTTCTGCGTGTGACAGGGTTTATTGATTGATGCATATTCTCTGTGTGGTAGTGAGTTCATAGTATTAACACAGGATGTGTACCCGTACATCATCAAAACATTTGCACGATGGTATTTTATGAACAGTTAGATTCATTAGATGTGGATTAGGCGATTACCTTGCCTTGCTGGATTACAGCCACGTGTCCTAAAGACAAAGCTGATGAGATAAGAAAGGGTTAAATTAAGTAGAACAATCATATTTTTGTTATCTGAGAACACAGGGTAGCATTTAATTGTTTTTCAAGGTGCTCGGTTAGTTAGGAGGTGTGAGTGTGTGTGTTTGTCTGTGTGTGTCTGTGTGTGTCTGTGTGTGTGTGTGTGTGTTAGCTTCATATACCCCGTGTAAAAATAATCGCACAAACCAGGGAGAGGGTGTGTCTTGAGCTGGGTAGTGTTTCACCCATAGAGGTTTCTATAAATAGTCACAACCTGAATATCCTGAATAAACATTGTCCTTTGATACATTGAATGTGGTTTATATGAATCTTTTTCAGCGGTTTTACATTATAAATGTATCATGATGGCAAAATTATTCATTTTAAAAAGGTAAACATAAGTATAATATGAATGAATATACATGGTCTACATTTTCATGTTCAAAATACACCGGATACAATGTTATAATAATACCTATATATATATATATATATATATATATATATATATATATATATATATATATATATATATATATATATATATATCCATAATATATACTCCAAGATATTAAAAAATTACACAAAATAAAACAAATAATATTTTACTATGGATTTGGATTGGTTTCTTTTTCTGTTATTTAGTTATACAGTATAAATGACATACATGTTATTTACATTAAATTACATTATATTACTGTAATTTAGCAGTTCTCTTATGTTTGCAGTTTTAATGAGTTTCTGGCACACTGTTTACTGCATGGAGGACTGCTATAAATCCAACATAAAAAAAAAAAGATTATTGTCTAGCTCAACAACGGGAAATAATTTATGAGGGTAAAATATCAGCTCCTAAGTCCTCAGCACCTGCAGAGTGTAATGTTATACAGGGATGTTATATCATATACTGTATGTCTGTGTAACAAAACAAAACACTCATAAACTAAAATATCTGAGGTTTATATCTGTGTGCTGGTATTAGTGTGTGTGTGTGTGTGTGTGTGTGTGTGTGTGTGAGTGAGTGCGTGCGTGTGTGTGTGTGTGTGTACGTGGTGGGGGTCCCGTCTCAGGGCAATGTGTGGGATTAACATCAGGCTGACAGGTTGTGTGTGTGTGTGTGTATGTGTGTGTTAGCCTCATATTCCCCGTGTAAAAATAGTCACACAAAAAAGAGACAGCAATATATCCACACCTTTGGGTACTTCGAGCAGAGTAAAGACAGCAATATATCCACACCTTTGGGTAGTTTGAGTAGAGTACGGTACTCTATCCACACCTTTGGGTAGTTTGAGCAGAGTACAGTACTCTATCCACACCTTTGGGTAGTTTGAGCAGAGTAAAGACAGTACTCTAACCACACCTTTGGGAAGTTTGAGCAGAGTACGGTACTCTAACCACAGAGTAAAGGACAAAGGGCTGTGGAAAAGCATGAAGCAGTGAGAGCAGTCAAGAGAGAGAGAAAGAAAGAAAGTGTGAGAGAGCCGAGTAATTATTAACAGGCAGGAGAAGCTGGATCACACGATTTCATTGAAACTGAGCAACAAATGATGAGATAAACATTAATGAAAGAGAGTAGGGTCAGGAGTGAATGGTTGATACATTGTCCTTACGGTAGCTAACTGTATTTATATATCCACGATAAATCAAACCTCTAAAATATGACTTAAACATTATGCAGAAAGAGAGTAGGGTCAGGAGTGAACAGTAGATACACTGACTTTACTGTAGCTAACTGTATTTGTAGATCCATGATAAATCAAACTTCTAAAATATGATTTAAACATTAATTACAGAGAGTAGGATCAGGAGTGAACAGTAGATACATTGACTTTACTGTAGCTAACTGTATTTATAGATCCACGATAAATCAAAGCTCTCTGTCACGATTGTTGCTTGCAAAAAAATACTTTTTTAATGAAAATGTGAAACATTTTAATCATTGTAATGATACCAAAGAAAATTTATTTGCAAAGTATTGATTGAGAAACAGGGTCAAAGGGCAAACATCTTGACAATAAAAGGGGTATCCTCACCTGCAGTTTGTGCAGTATTATTGTACAGTATTTTTAAACACATACGCCATCTAGTGCAGAATAAATGTAAAAACATTAGGAGATACTTTCTTGGTGAGTGTGTGTGTGTTTTTGGGAGGGTATTCGCTAGTTTGTAGCTTAGATTGTAGTGTTAATATCAGTGTGCAAAAAAAAAGTGTTATAATAATAAAATCAAATTAAATGGTTATTTTTGTAGCATGTTTGAAATCTGTCATTGGGGTGGTGTCTTTCTTCTCCCTGTGAGTGTTTCTGTGTTCCTGTATGTCTCTCTTTCTCTGTGTGTGTGTGTGTGTGCGTGTGTGTGTGTGTGTGTGTGTGTGTGTGTGTGTGTGTGTGTGTGTGTGTGTGTGTGTGTGTGTGTGTGTGTGTGTGTGTGTGTGTGTGTGTCTTACTTAGCAGAGCACAGGAAGAGGAGGTGTTTATAAGTTTCCTTTTAAAACATGAATACACTTCCTCTGTATAACACAGCCTGCTGGTTAGACACTCAGTCGGTCTGTCAGTCAGTCAGTCAGTCAGTCAGTCATCCATACAGGATGGATATCACATCACTCTGCATCATCCTATGTAAGTATATCTATCTGCACGTGTTATACAATATAGCGTTAGGTTTACAGTCAGAGAAAGGATTGAAAGGACATAATCATAAAGGTCATGTTTGTTTTAGATCAGCTCTAATTTAATTACAACCTTGTAACGCATCAAAAAGCCAGATAGAAATATTTTGATCTGAGTGCTTGGAGCTATAAAGAAAATAATTTGCCTCACTCTCTTTTTTTGTGTGACTCTCTTTCTCTCTCTCTTGCTCTCTCTCTCTTTCCTTCTCTTTCTCTCTAACTCTCTCTTCCTCTCTCCGTCTCTCTCTCTCTCTATCTATCTATCTATCTCCCTCAGTACTCAACATTTTCACCCATCCCACATGCACTATAGGTAATGTTATGATCTTATGAAAAAAGTCTAATCCATTAGTCCATTAATCCATTAATTATATTCAGATTTTTTATCCAATTTAATTTGTCTTTCTCCCCTCCAGACTTTGTGAGCATCATTCCTTACAGGTCTCAGTTCTTTGCGTTCGACTCGTGTCTCTCTGAGCTGTGAGGAGGAGCAGCAGGGGAGCTCTACTGGATGGAGGGTGATGGGAGGTACTGCTGGAGGGGTGTGTGGTTCTAGTTGGGGGTCTTTAGAAGGCTCCTCCTGTGCCATCAAAGTGGCGTACCCCTCCCACACTGGAGTGTACTGGTGTGAGTCTGACTCATGACAACGCAGCGACGCTGTCAACATCACAGTGACTGGTAAGCTGCTTAATCCACCAGCTTCATTGCTGCAGTGTTGTTTGTCTGCTGTTAAACGTACATGTTTAGTGTATTTATCTATATACTATACTTAGGTGAGGATGATAGGGGATGAGGGGGTGAGGATGAGAGGGTGAGTTTAGGTGAGGAAGAGAGGGGGAGGGGAATGTGGCAGAGGGTGTTTTACAATAGTTGTTTCATATGTTGTTTTCACACGAGCATTTTTCAGATGGTGCTGTGATCCTGGAGAGTCCTGTCCTTCCTGTAACAGAGGGAAATGCTGTGACCTTGCGCTGTCGATACAAGACAACTCCCTCTGACCTCACCACTGACTTCTACAAAGATGGCTCCTTCATCAGGACTGAGTCTACAAGATAGATGACCATCCTTGCAGTGTCCAAGTCTGATGAAGGCCTCTACAAATGCAACATCTCTGACCTGGGATAATCTCCAGAGAACTGGCTGGCAGTGAGAGGTGAGGAGGTCATCATTACTAACAGAACAGTTTAAATGTATAATATTTAACAACTCTGACCTGGGAGAATCACCAGAGAGCTGGCTGGCAGTGAGAGGTGAGGAGGTCTTCATTACTAACAGAACAGTTATAATGTATTCATATTTAATAACTCTGACCTCCAGAGAGCTGGCTGGCCGCGTTAGGTGAGAGAATGGTTCTTACAGTGTTTGAATGTGTTTTGGTTATCTGTGGTTTTATGATAACTGTGTTTGTTTATTCTCCTCATGACCAGGTGTGTCTCCACTCCCACCTCCAGCTCCCATCATGTCTCTGTCCAGACTGATCTGTCATCTAGTGGTGACTACCTGCTGTGTACCATCATACTCGGGGTCAAATACCACCGAAGCAATGAAGGTTTGAAACACACACACACACACACACACCCACAATCACACACACACACACACACACACACACACACACACACACACACACACACACACACACACACACACACACACACACACACACACACACACACACACAGAGAGAGAGAGAGAGAGAGATAGTGGTAGTGTTGAAGGTACTGAGGTAGAAGGGATGTGTAATCCTGTTTGTGTTCCAACAGCTAGGACTAAAGAAGAGAAGAGAAGCTGTGTGTGTGTGTGTGTGTGTGTGTGTGTGTGTGTCTTAGCTGAGCGCTCGTTCTAACAGGAAGCGGGTGAGTATGGTAGGTATCACTTATAAATACACTTCCTCTATCAGTCAGCCTGTTAGTCAGTCTGCATCAAGACAAGATGGAGATCACATCACTCTGCATCATGCTCTGTGAGTACTTTTACATGTAATGAAGAAAAGCCATGAATATTTTGTGTGACTATTTCATTTTGTTTCATTCTGATGCCCTAAGTTTCTCTGAGCGTCAGTCCAAACAGATCTCAGTTCCTTGAGTTTCTCTGTGAGACAGTAAGAGTAAGTTAGGGTGCACTTGTGTCAGGTAAAAAAGAAAGAGGATTTGTCTGTGATATAGTACAATGTAGTTATGTTTCATTCTGGTACATTTAAGATGGAGTATCACTCTGCATCATGCTCTGTGAGTATACATGTACCTCTCTGTTAGAGTATGAGAGTAAGGGAGAACATGCTTGTGTAAAAGAGAGAGAAAAATCTCTTCTACAATGTTTTTGTCCAATTTTACTATTTTTTGGTAATTGGAGAAAAAGAGAATCACTTTGTGTTGTGTTCTTAAATTTTTTCATTCTGGTGCATTTATTTCTCTTCCAGCCTCTCTGATTATCAGCCCAGACAGATCTCAGTTCTTTGAGTACGAGTCTGTCTCTCTGAGCTGTGAGGAAGAGGAGGGGAACTCTGCTGGATGGACCGTGAAGGGGGAAACACAGAGAGAGCTGAGGACCTGTGGTAATGGCTGGGGCTCTGTGTCAAACTCCACCTGCATCATTAACACCATCCACTCGTTTAACACGGGAGTGTACTGGTGTGAGTCGGACTCAGGAGAACGCAGCCAAGCCGTCAACATCACAGTGACAGGTAGGACTCGATTCTCTCAAATATTATAGATATATATTTCTGTTTGGTTTCAGCACTATTAAACATAAAAAAGTTATTTAATAGAACGATTTATTGTGTAGGTGGTGAGGTGATCCTGGAGAGTCCAGCACTTCCTGTGAAGGAGGGAGAGGATGTCACTCTGAGCTGTGCGTTCCAAGACAAGGAGACTAAAGAGATCTTTACCGACTTCAAAGCGTACTTCTACAAAGATGGCTCCCTCATCTGGACTGAGTCTACAGGAGAGATGACCATCCCTGCAGTGTCCAAGTCTGATGAAGGTGAGATGTAAGAAACTGAAATTATTTAATCAAATAAGCTTTTGCCTTTGCTGAATGTTTAACGGACATATATGTTTAATTGTAAATTGTCAATAACGTTACATAAATGTAATTATTTGAATCCTGTTTATTGGAGATACCTCCTGCACCCCCTCCCCCACCCCCTCCTCTTTTCTCTTCATCCTCCCTCTCCCTTCCCTCCCTCCTCTCCCTTCTCCCCTCTTCCTCCTCTCTGTGGTGGGGGCTGCTGTCTCCCTCTCTCTTCTGGTTCTACTGGCAGTGCTTTTCTTGAGGACACCCAAAGGTAAGATATATATTTTAGAATCCAAATATCACATTTTACAACTGACTATACATTTTTTGTTAAAATAGAAAAAAGTATGTCTTGATCACATAGAAGATGTTTCCCTAAAGTCTGTTAAAATGTAATGTTGTCAAAGTCCCCCCCCCAACATTAGTGTACTAATCTTAATGTAGGTTGGTGTTAGTTTAATGTTTTGTTTCCATAGTAACCTGCTCAGTGAATTTTCATTATAATGACATGTAATGAAGTTAGTTACAGTGATAGTTGGTGTGTTTCAGGTCTGTTTAAGCTAACATATCTAGCTACACACACACATACACACACAGACACACACACACACACACACACACACACACACGTTGCAGTGACATGTAAGGAGGTTAGTTACACTCTTGCTGTGTTTCAGTTCTGTCTGATGATGGGACATACTCTAGAATCACATACTCAGTGGACAAGAACCACAAACCCAGAACAGGAGGTAAGCTATCATATCAAGATACACAGAGAGAGACACACACAAATAGATACACACGCAAACACACATTTAGGAAGAAGAGAGGTAAGCTAACTCTTTACATCAACAACACATCAGGATACAAACATTTAGGGGGAGGAAGAGGGCACCTATCTAAACCTTTGTTATGGTTGTAATATGACAGATAGGACACAACATATTTGATCTATGGTGGTAGTATTTGCGATGGTTCTGTTTTGTATCCTGATGGTTAATATAGCACTTGCTTAGCTCTTATCAAGGTGATTAGGTCAGGGATGCACTTATGTTATTTACGTGACTTGTAGTTTTTCCTTATCTTTTTGTAGGCACTGTTATTGTTATAGTCGCTTTGGATAAAAGTGTCTGCTTAATGAATGCAATGCAATGTAATGTAATGTAGTATAATTATAGTTAAAACAAGTTTAATTTGGTAATTCAAATTGGAAATAAATTGTTCTCTCTGTTGGAGGGAAGTCAATGTCATTTAAAATGGCCGCCATGCTAGAGTAGAATAATACAAACAAATAACTCTATAAACAAACCATACCTCTCCTTAAAAATAGTTTAACGATCCTAACAACAAACTGTACTTTTCTTTTCTCCGTTAAGGTGACCAGCCTCCACAATCCCTCTACTCTACAGTGAGTTACACTGTGAGTTATGTTATGATTATTGTTGTATATTCTCACTCTGACACCCATTTTTAAATATACAGGCTTGCTGATTGTGGCTGCTATCTTTTGTAAACAAACCAACCAGATCTAAGGTGTAACATGTGTGGTACATGCATAGCTCCAATGTCCATCCTTCAATCGTTAATATGACTGTTAATGACATACAGCTATTAAGATAGGCTACATAGCTCCAATCTTCATCCTTAACCCGTAACTATGACTTACCGCGTTTAAGCTATGCTACAAAACAACATGTAATCAGGTTATTAAAGACAGCCAGAAATGTCTGCCCTCACTTTGTAAAAAGGCTGCACTTGGCTCCTGAGTTACATTATTAGAAATACTGTTTTACAACCATTCCGGATTGAAATAGTGTTTTAAGTATACATGACTGTTCAAGTTAGAGTATCATATTAGTTTAGGAACCTTCAGCAGACATGTCTACAGATTTCTCCTGTTTTGTTGCAGGTCACTGATACACAAATCTGCTGAGGAGAGAGGAGGAGTCAGTGTGTATTTTCGTGCTTTACTGTGAACACACACACACACACACACACACACACACACACACACACACACACACACACACACACACGTCAATCCCCGAGCAATCTCTCAGTGCAGTGGGTCTGTCTATTTTATAGTGTATTCTTGGAGACTGTGGTTTAGCTACTGTTGTATTATCGATTATGTGGTTTAGCTAACTGTTGAATTCTCTGCTATGTGGTTTAGCTAACTTTTGATTTCTCTGCTATGTGGTTTAGCTAACTGTTGTATTCACTGCTATTTGGTTTAACTAACTGTTGAATTCTCTGCTATGTGGTTTAGCTAACTGTTGTATTCTCTGCTATGTGGTTTAGCTAACCGTTGTATTGTCTACTATCTGGTTTGGCTAACTGTTGTATTCTCTGCTATGTGGTTTAGCTAAGTTGTTAATCAGAACAGAAAACAGAGGTGGGTTCTAGATGTCTGCAGTAGAGGGGTTATTTTAAACCTCATGGGAAGATGCAGAGTTCTCACTTCTCAGCTTGTGGTAAACTGTCTTCTTCCACCTCTAGATGTGACGTTGTTAGCGAGCTACTTTACAGTTAGCTCACCACAGTCACGACCAACAGCTTTAGCTAAATAGATGTTCAGCATGCTACCAGTGACCGCTGGCTTACATTCTTAGAGCTAAGATAAGCTATCGCAATTTTCCTGCGTACCTACTTACCAAAATAATTAATTATTGGACGCACAATCATAAAATTGGGTCATAAAGCAGGTCCTGCACACTTCGTATTGTATGAAGATAGTTCACAAGTTAATACTTCAGTGAGAAAGTGTTTAAAGTGACAGCTAGCGTGTCCTTGTCAAGTCCACAGTCTGTGTCTGTTTCAGGTAGGCTGTGGGTATTCTACCGCAAACTCACAATTGTTACGTTTTAATCCACACACACACACAAAAATGTAAGGCTGTGTCATTCAACCTCATTTGTTATTTAAACACTGCTAAAAGCACTTCTGGTTGAGATGCAATCTGTATTTCGTTGCTTTGTACTTGTGACATGCGCAATGACAATAAAGTTGAATCTGAATCTGATTTCTCAGAAAAACCTCATTTATAGAAATAAATCCCCTTTGAGACATTTGATGATTGATTATGTATTGTTATTTTTAGTACCGTATTTTAAAAAACAAAACGAATAAAATAAATGTGCAGGTCATAACAAGGTAAAATTAATCTCCTGAATGAAACATTGCTCTTTGAATTATTGAATCGCTGGAAAGTAGATTCTGTTTTTCCCTTCGCAATTCCCTGCATTCAGATCTGCCGCCTGCGTTCCATTGGTTCCCTCCCCCTCATCATCAATCACCCGTCAGCTGTCACCCTTCGACGGACCAATCATGGAACGGTCCGTCTTATTCAAAAACCTTCCCGCCGGTATTCTCCGGGAGATCCAGAGATTTAGTCATTCGTTTCTATAGTCTGTGTTTGTTGGATCGTTAGTTCGTTAGGTACTCGCTCTCCTTAATTAAGGATATTCTGTTTGTTACTTTTTTCCCATTTTGTTATTCGATTATCCCTGTGTTAAATATAGTTTTTTGTTTGGTTTTCGCTTAGCCGTAAGTCGGTCTGTATACTGTACAGTGTTTATTTTGTTCATTACCTGTTTTTTCCCCCTTGTGATTCTGTATATCAGGGGTGGGGAACCTCCGGCCCCCGGGCCATAAACGGCCCGCGACACTATCGGATCCGGCCCGTGAGGCATTATCATTATGTAGCTTAAATACTTGTATCAAGCAAAACACATTAAAAGGAAAGCGAAACATTAGCTCGTTCGTTAGCGGGGGCTAACGCTAAAGGTTTCATGTTTATACTTTGATATCTCTAACATAGTTAAGATAGTATTGATCTGTATAGTATAGATCTGTATATGATATCTCATAATGCAGTCTCATAAGGGTAGTACTACTAGTCGTATAGGTCGTTTCGGAGGTCTGCGGTCTCTCTCTGTCCCCTTCATAAACGTCCCTGTTGCCCGGGAAACGAGTGCCAACGTCACGTGACTGGAACAGTAAACTGTCTTTTTTTGTATGAATGGATACTAGATTGTTATTGAATATGTATTGAATTGTGAATTGTGTTCTGACTATAATGAATTACTAATTTTATATTGCATATCTATTATTATAATTTGATTAATCAAATCCGTTGGCAGTTAGACTGAGATTACAGAGCCACCGATAACCCTTTTATTGAATAATAGTTGCATCCTGGCTTCTTCATGTTGTTACATAAACAAACAATAAAAGAAAATACATTTATGTTTGTCCTGTTGTGTGGCCCCCAATGGATGTTGTAAATACGCCAATGGCCCTTTATAGAAAAAAGGTTCCCCACCCCTGCTGTATATGATACAGTTTATTTTGATCCCTCCCGTTTCCAGCCAGTACTCAGTACTGTGTTTTTGTTTTGCCCATTTTGTCACGGAGAAGTGCTAGGTAAGATGCCCGTGGGTGTACATTACATCACGTAGGTAACTCGCTGTCTATACACACTATAGGAACGAGCAGTTGTCACCCCTTTTTGTTGTAGTATTCAGTTTATTTGCAGGTGCAGCGTGTGGTGGGCAGTTTTAGAAATAGTTAAGTTAGGGCCTGTAGTTTTGTTTATTTGACTTGACAATCTGCTCGTGACGCTCTTCTCCAGGTTATTTGTACTGTTCACGGTTTGCACTTTGTTCCAATAAACGCACCCCCACCTGGAGTTTTCCTTCACTAAACATCCCGGTTTGGACATTCCCTCCTTCACTAAACATCCCACTAATAATAATAATAATAATAATAATTCATTTTATTTCGTTTTTAGCACTTTTCTAGATACTCAAAGCGCTTTACACAAATTGGTCGCCAATTAATAACACAGAACGAACAACAAATGGACCGACAGCTATCAAACACAACACTCAATCTGAGTGATACCACGGCAGCCAGTTTGCACCAGACTTGCTCACCGAACATATTACGAAGTAGTATGAAGCATATGTGACATATCACCAGTACGAACACGGGCTGTTGCGCTCCCCTCCATATTCCTAGCGTTACCATCACGGAGGGGCGGTTGGAACACTTGGGAAGGCGGAAGAGACACTCAGTGGCGTACTTTTCATAATGTAACTGAACCAGGAACACAACAACAAGGAGTGCAATGTCAGAATAAAAAGCATTTCTGGGGAACGAA
Organism: Galaxias olidus; assembly: GCA_026901105.3. Taxonomy (NCBI): domain Eukaryota; kingdom Metazoa; phylum Chordata; class Actinopteri; order Galaxiiformes; family Galaxiidae; genus Galaxias; species Galaxias olidus. Next base: position 38,648 of record JAPMUY010008261.1, on the reverse strand, counting down.
CTTATATAGTGACCAGGTGAACGGGAACACGGGTGCAAACAATGAAACAATGATCGCCCCGTGCAGGTCTCAGCCCGGAGCTGTCCATGGTGCTGGTCTATGTCCCTGCCGTGCTTCAGGGACCTCTTTGCGCCCTCTGGTGGAGGGTAAGGGTATATTGTGCAAATATAGCGCGGTAAGGGTTAGGGTTAACCCTGTGCGCCCTCTGGTGGAGGGTTAGGGTTTTGGTTAACCTTATGCACCCTCTGGTGGAGGGTAAGGGTTAACCCTCTGGGCCCTCTGGTGGAGGGTTAGGGTTAGGGTTAACCCTCTGTGCCCTCTGGTGGAGGTAGGGACTGTTGGACAATGACACAAATAGTGCTGTTAACAAGTGAAGGTACACAAAAAAACACAAACTAAGTAAATAAGTGCATCCCTGACCCAGAAGCTTAGATAAAAAAAATAAGAGTACATGCAATGCATGTGCAAGCAGAAGGACAGGGTTAGCCAGTGCAGTGTGTGGAACAGAGTAGAGGAATGGGTTAGGATAATTTTCCAGGTCCACAATTGAGAACTTTAGCTCAGCTACAGCACCTGCACAAAACCATTTATATAAGTATATATAGGTGTGTTTGTGACATTATAACCATTTTGTAACTTGCTATGAGAGATTAGGGAGATCAGCTTAGTGGTTATCATAAGTATATGTGAGTATGTGGTTCAAATGAATGTTTTACTTACCAACAATGAGTTGAATCTGTGTCTCCTTCACCTGGCTCCCTCACTTTAATAAAGATATCTCATATTCAACCATTACTATACTGTTGTATGTTAATGGTTAACTTGATACCTTAAAAATAATAAAAACTTTTAACATAAGAATTCAGTGTGGTGAGTATACATTGTCGTGGATCCGATCTTTACACACCCACGAACATAAGTAAAATAGAACACAATAAGACACAGACACAGAAATGGTTGGGATCAAATACTATATTGTTGTACAACAAACTTGTAAACACAAGTTAGCCAGATAATAAAGATTGATACCAGTATTTTACCAAGATAGTACTTCTGCAAAGGACAAAGTTCGTTTGCAAAAGGATCATACTCACACAACGTGTAAGACGCTGCCCAAAGAGAATGATGATCTAAACCTAAAGTCTGCTGTCTTATATCTAGATCCATAGAATGCAAGCCTTGTTTTTTCCAGGCTGCAACAGGTGTAGTGAAGTTAGAAGAATGCAGCTTAAAGGTTGGAATACTATATCCAGCCTAGGGGTTAGAACAGTGACCTCTTGGAAGATATATTCAGCTAAAGGGTCGTTAAACTTATAATGATTAATGCCTTGGTTCAAAAAGCACGTTCTCCAATAGATTGCCTTAACAACATGATTATCAGATGATAGCTCCTCCCCCTTTCACCTCCACAACCAAAATGAAACATTCTCTACCTAGCTTTGATGTAATAAATGAAACATTCTCTAGCTAGTTTTGATGTAATCAATGAAACGCTCTACCTATCTTTGATGTAATAAATAAAATATTCAGTACCTAGCTTCAATGTAATAAATGGAACATTCTCTACCTAGCATTGATGTAATAAATTAAACATTCTCTACCTAGCTTTAATGTAATAAATTAAACATTCTCTACCTAGCTTTGATGTAATAAATTAAACATTCACTACCTAGCTTTGATGTAATAAATTAAACATTATTTACCTAACTTGGTGTAATACATGAAACATTTCCTACCTAACTTGGTGTAATAAATACATTTTAAACGTCTTCATTCCACATTCCCGTAAGTTCATAAGTTCACCTTGAAACCTGAAGTCTAGACTTACCTGTTCCAACACGGCAGGTAAAGAGCAAACCAACAAGCAGGAAAAAAATACTGTACTTCATATTCACTTTCCTCAAGACAATAATATATCCACAGCTTTGAGTTAGTTTGATCAGAGTAAAGACAGCACTATATCCACAGCTTAAGGTAGTTTGATCAGCTGAAGGCCAGTTGGATCACCTGATTTATTTGAAGCTAAGCAATAAGTGAGGATTTAAACATTAATTACAGAGAGTAGGGTCAGGAGTGAACAGTTGATAAATGGTCTTTACGGTAGCTAACTGTATTTATAGATCTACGATAAATAAAAGCTCTCTGTTACGATTGTGGCTTGCCAATGATGACTGGATTATTCACTGCAACAGGCCTGCATTTATATGTATATAAATCAATAATATAAAAAGATATTTTTAATGAAAATGTATTTGTGTGAAACATTATAATTATTGTAATGATTCCGATGACACTTGAGGTATGGAGTATTGATTAAGACTCAGGGTCAAAGGTCAAAGTGTCTCCTGTCCTACCGTTTGTAAATTTTCTAACAAATGCGCCCTCTGGTGCACAGAAAATGTAACAACATCAAGAGATACTTTCTTAGTGTGGCTGTATGTGTGTATGTGTGTGTGTGTGTGTGTGTGCTGTTGGGTGGGTGTGTGTGTGGGGGGGGGTATATTCTAGTTTGTAACTTGTAGCTGTTGGTGTGTGAGTGTGTGTGTGTTGTTGTTGCAAACATGGAGGACAGTGGTATTTTTGTACTTCTGAGATCTGTCAGTGTGGTGCTCTGTGTGTGTATGTGTGTGTGTGTGTGTGTGTGCGTGCGTGCGTGGTGTGTGCGTATTGAGCACTCATTCTAGTTATGGTGTAACTTATAAATACACTTCCTCTGTAGACAGCCTGGGTTAGACATGCATGTGTCAGCAGTAGACAGGGGAGTATATCACTCTATTACTCTGTGAGTACTTTACTATTTATGTATGTGTGTGTGTGTGTGTGTGTGCGTGTGTGTGTGTGTGTGTGTTTAATATAATTTAATTTAAACTGTTAAACGTAACATCATTTAGGAGGAGCTATAGAAAATACTTTGCCTCTCTCTGTTTGTCTGTGTTTGTGTGTGTGTCTCTCTCTCTCTCTCTCTCTCTCTCTCTCTCTCTCTCTCTCTCTCTCTCTCTCTCTCAGTCATCAACATTTTTACCTCCTGGACGCACACAGATCTCAGTTCTTTCAATTCGCGTACGAGACTATCTATCTGAGCTGTGAGGAGGAGCAGCTCTGAGGGGAGCAGCAGGGAAGCTCCACTGGGTGGAGGGTGGTGGGGGACACCTCTGGAGGGTAGTGTGGTTCTAGTTGGGGGTCTTTTGAAGGCTCCTCCTGTGCCATCAAGGTTGCGTTCCCTTCCCACACTGGAGTGTACTGGTGTGAGTCTGGACAACTCAGACAACGCAGTGACGGTGTGATCATCACAGTGACTGGTAGGTTCTACTGTCTAACTCCATCACAGTGACTGGTAGGTTCTACTGTCTAACTACATCACAGTGACTGGGAGTTCTACTCTATCTAACTAGACAGTTCATCACAGTGACTGGTAGGTTCTACGTCTAACTCCATCACAGTGACTGGTAGGTTCTTGACTGGTAGGTTCTACTAACTACATCACAGTGACTGGTAGGTTCTACGGTCTAACTCCATACCAGTGACTGGTGGTTCTAACTCCATACCAGTGACTGTTACATCACAGTGACTGGTAGGTTCTACGGTCTAACTCCATACCAGTGACTGGTAGGTTCTACTGCCTAACTACATCACAGTGACTAGACGGTTCTACTGTCTAACTTCATCACAGTGACTGGTAGGTTCTACTGTGTAACTACATCACAGTGACTGGTAGGTTCTACGGTCTAACTCCATCACAGTGACTGGTAGGTTCTACGGTCTAACTCCATCACAGTGACTGGTAGGTTCTACTGTGTAACTACATCACAGTGACTGGTAGGTTCTACTGTCTAACTCCATCACAGTGACTGGTAGGTTCTACGGTCTAACTCCATCACAGTGACTGGTAGGTTCTACTGTCTAACTACATCAGAGTGACTAGACGGTTCCACTGTCTAACTTCATCACAGTGACTGGTAGGTTCTACGGTCTAACTCCATCACAGTGACTGGTAGGTTCTACAGTCTAACTCCATCACAGTGACTGGTAGGTTCTACTGTGTAACTACATCACAGTGACTGGTAGGTTCTACTGTCTAACTTCATCACAGTGACTGGTAGGTTCTACGGTCTAACTCCATACCAGTGACTGGTAGGTTCTACTGCCTAACTACATCACAGTGACTAGACGGTTCTACTGTCTAACTTCATCACAGTGACTGAGTGAGTGACTGGTAGGTTCTACGGTCTAACTCCATCACAGTGACTGGTGTGTGTGTGTGGTGGTTCTACGGTCTAACTCCATCACAGTGACTGGTAGGTTCTACGGTCTAACTACATCACAGTGACTGGTAGGTTCTACTGTCTAACTTCATCACAGTGACCGGTAGGTTCTACTGTCTAACTACATCACAGTGACTGGTAGGTTCTACTGCCTAATTACATCACAGTGACTAGATGGTTCTACTGTCTAACTTCATCACAGTGATTAGTAAACTGGAAAATCCACCAGCTTCATTGTTGCGTTGTTGTTTATATTCTGTTATATGTAAATGTTTGTTGTTATTTATCTAAAATAATGGGTTACGTGTTTTGGAGAGGAGGATGGGTTAAACGGATGAGGGAGGAGGAGGAGGAGGGGAGGAGGAGGAGGATCCTGTCCTTCCTGGGGGAGGGGGATGAGTGTGGATAAAGAGAGGGTGATAAGAGATGGAGGGGGAGGGTGGCTGAGGATGAGAGGGTGAGTTTCGGTGAGGATGATAGGGGGTGAGAGGGTGAGGATGAGAGGGGGAGGGGGAGAATGTGTGTGTGTGGGGGGGGGGGGGGGGTAGGCGGTGTGAGAGGGAGGTGTTATCGGTTTACTTTACTAGCTTTGTTTTCCAATAGTTGTTTAGTATGAAAGTTAGAAAAATAATGGGTTTGTGTTTCGTTCAGATGGTGCTGTGATCTTGGAGAGTCCTGTCCTTCCTGTGATGGAGGGAGAGGCTGTGACTCCGCGCTGTCGATACAAGACAACTCCCTGGCAGACCTCACCGCTGGGCTTCTACAAAGATGGCTCCCTCATCAAGACTTAGTCTACAAGAGATGACCATCCCTGCAGTGTCCAAGTCTGATGAAGGCCTTAAAGTGTCATCACTCTGAGCTGGGAGAATCGCCAGAAGGCTGGCTGGCAGTGAGAGGTGAGAGAATGGCTCTTACAGTGTTTAGGTGTTGTATAAGTGTTTTGTCGTGTCTGTGGTTTATTCATAACTGTGTTGATTGTTCTCCTCATGATCAGCTGTGTCTCTATCTCCTCCTCCTCTTCCTCCTCCTCCTCCTCCTCCTCCTCTTCCTCCTCCTCCTCCTCCGCCTCCAGCTTCGATCATGTCTCTGTCCAGACTGATCTGTCATCTAGTGGTGGCGTCTCCATACCTGCTATGTACCATCATACTGGGGGTCAAATACCACCGCAGGAGTCAAGGTTGGAAACTCCTAAAACACACACACACACACACACAGAGAGAGAGAGAGAGAGAGAGAGAGAGAGAGAGAGAGAGAGAGAGAGAGAGAGAGAGAGAGAGAGAGAGAGAGAGAGAGAGAGAGAGAGAGAGAGAGAGAGAATATAGTGGTAGTGTTTAAGGTATTGAGGTAGAAGGGATGTGTGATCCTGTTTGTGTTCCAACAGCTAGGACTAAAGAAGAGAAGAGAAGCTGTGATGATGTCGTCATGGAAACATCTATTTAACCAAACACAAAACCATCACAGTCAACTTGCACTTACACTGATAGGAAATTAAACGTCTTAAAATGTTAAATGTTTTATAAAACCCACAATCTATGTAGATAGTTGCTCTAGTAATAGTTAGACTCCTTTAACACAAAACCATCCAAGTCAACTCACTTACACTCCTTTGATTTTAAACATCTTAAAATGCACAAAACCATCCAAGCAGCTCATAATGTATGTTACTTATACATAGGTTTGATCTTAAAATGTTAAATATTTAAAACATGATGAATATAATAATGTTACTTATTACATTGCTGCATGCAAACAGATGTTAAAAGTATGAAAGTGTACAAATATTAATCTGGGCCACAAATAGCCTCTCCTTTCATAATGAGGATTTCTAGCCATATACTCACACGATGTAATGACTTCTGTGGAGAAACATTCACTTGTGGAAGGAATATTGCTTTGCATGACTAAATCAGAGCAAGAAGGTCCTGGCTTGATATGTAACCTCCATAAAATATTCTTCACTGTTTTTTTAAAGTTTAAACAGTCAAATAAAGAAATCCAATTGGAAAGCCAATTGTTCAGCTTATCATCTGTCATTGTAATCTATTTTCTATCTCTGTGTGTATGCGTTTGTGTCTGTCTGCGTTAGTCATGCGCGGATCGCTGGCCGGGTCATTAAAGTGATCGCTTGTATTAATATCTCATGGAAAATATTAATGACATTCTCTAAAATATATTTTGAGATTAATTTAAGATAGACACGTAAAATTTATTTTTGCACGGTGCTAAGCAAAAGGAAAGTAGAAGGGAGTGTTTTTCAGGCAGGAACTGGGAGACTAAAACAAACAAAATTCTCTGGTCTGATGAAACCAAGATTGAACTCTTTGGCCTGAATGCCAAGCGTCATGTCTGGAGGAAACCAGGCACTGCTCATCACTTGGCCAATACCATCCCTACAGTGAAGCATGGTGGTGGCAGCATCATGCTGTGGGGGTGTTTTTCAGCGGCAGGAACTGGGAGACTAGTCAGCATCAAGGGAAAGATGAATGCAGCAATGTACAGAGAGATCCTTGATGAAAACCTGCTCCAGAGCATTCTGGACCTCAGACTGGGGCGAAGGTTGAAGGTTGACCAACGACCCTAAGCACACAGCCAAGATAACAAAGGAGTGGCTTTGGGACAAGTCTGTGAATGTCCCTGAGTGGCCCAGCCAGAGCCCAGACTTGAACCCGATTGAACATCTTTGGAGAGATCTGAAAATGGCTGTGCACCGACGCTCCCCATCCAACCTGATGGAGCTTGAGACGATCTGCAAAGAAGAATTGGAGAAACTGCCCCAAAATAGGTGTGGCAAGGTTGTAGCATCATACTCAAGAAGACTTGAGGCTGTAATTGCTGCCAAAGGTGCTTCAACAAAGTATTGAGTAAAGGGTGTGAACACTTATGTACATGTGATATTTTAGTTTTTTAGTTTTAATACATTTGCAAAAAATTCAAAACTTTTTTCACTTTGTCATTATGCGGTATTGTGTGTAGAATGTTGAGTAATTTCTTTTATTTAATCCATTTTGGAATTAGGCTGTAACATAATAAAATTTGGAAAAAGTGAAGGGGTATGAATGCTTTCCGGATGCACTGTATAGTACAGTGAGTATTGGACTTCAGGGCTCTAGACTGCCACCAAAAATCTGTTCACTGCCACTAAATAAAATATTGGTTGTTGTGCTGCAATTTGATTTTCTGTAGTGTTTTTTTTTTTTAAATCATGATCATTATTAAAATCCTTTAGTTTGATTATTTATTCTCCTAATTTAAAATACCTACTGGCAACATTTCTTTCTTTGTCTCTAGTGCAATTTTTTCATTTTCAGATTTCACTTAAAAAAAAAAAACAATTCCAATTCTCACAAAACTGGTTAGGGTAGACCAACAGTGCTGAGTTTAGAGGTGTGGTGTATTGAAGGCCCGAATGGGTGCGGCATAGATAAGCAAATGCTTGTAACAATGGTAACTCATTCTGTTTGATTGCCCTCCTCAAAGTTACTTTACAGATGCAAAACAGAGAAAGAAAGCAGGCAATTGACAGACTCATAAATATATAGAAAGTCGGAGTCATGGTTAAAGACAGTTGATCTGGGGTCAATGGATTTCATGCCTGAGATTAACATAGGAAAAGAAGAGGGCCAGAAGTGAGAGAGGTTCTTATGCTAAGATCTACAGATACCACGGACCAGACAACCAATAAAACAAGGCATCAATCCACAATGTATTCAGAGTGAAGGCAGCTGCAAGCACTTAGTACCAGCGACCAACGCAGGACTGATCGATATTCTTTTACCACCGGAATTCTCTTCACCTAGCCCATATCTCTTCAAGACCAAAAATGGCGGATTCTAAAAATAGCAGGTAAGGTGTCGAACTTTTCTGGATGATCTTAGCCTATCTATTTTCTAAACCGAAAAAGAGTAATCGGTATTAGGCTACTGTTACGATCCGGTTTAATGTTTGGCGATGCGCTCTCTTTCCACTGAAACAAATGCTAACTTTTATGCGAAATGAACAGAGCACTCACATTTACATTTTAAATTATATCGGATTGTAAATCTTATTTTACAAATAATTTCTCTCACTCTTAGGAAAACTAGACCCTACATGGACTGCCGATATTGTAAGAAGCCACAGCTGTCCTTGAGTACACACCTGAGCCAGGTCTGCATGAAGGGGATGGATCATGCAGCACGGGCTGCAGAAATCGAGTTAGCCAGAGAATCGCACAATCAATGGACGAAGCATGGGAGAATTTGGGATTACGCCTGGTTGACGGCGACAATGCCAGAGACCGCCCGTGACACTATGGTAAAAAGTCTATTCAAACGCGGATTTCACCTCATCAATGTGCCGGCTAACGTGATGGATCAACTTGAGAACGAGTGGTGAGTGCATTAACATTGCCATTATGTATAGGCTACTAAACCATCCCTTAATGTAGCTGTATTTATTAGTGTGCCCACTTTAGTACTCTCGCATACTTTATTATTATTTTTATTATTATTTTTTCTTCCGTACATTTTTCCGTCAGTCGTATCTCAACAACCGCACATGCCACACATACTGTTCATACATCAAAACGTGCGTCCTGGTCCGTAGGTGTGTGCTTTTTATACTGTTAATTGACATAATGTAACATTAATTTAATATTTAATAAACATAAAAAAAGCCATTTTTCAAACTTTAATTTTAAGAATTCCGTACCTCAGCAACCGTCATGCAACACATATGGTTCATACATTTAAACGTGCGTCTTGTTACGTAGGTCTTTGCTTTTTCAAAATCTTTCATTTATAAGTTGCATATTTTTTAATTATTATTAATTAACCGGCTCAGCTTGGCCAGCTTAGTCAACGTACTAAAAATCATATTGATACATCCCATAATTTTGAGGCGATGAGTGCGTACAAATGCTGTTAAGAACATGATTACGTTGTCCTCCAGTAAAACAAGTACATTGTTGGTCCAATATTAACCATCCCAATCATAACCCGCTGCCCATGACCATGGATTCTTCTTTTTTTATTTCATGTAAAATTGCCCCGTGCTTATGCCGTTTTATTTTTGGTTTCAGCTCTGAAGTGGATGTTCATGTTGCACATCCACCCCCCACCCACTGGCAGCAACTGCGTACACGGGCGGCACCTACAATGGGGAGGATTCGTGAGCGACTACAGAAGGGCGAGTCTGTAGAGATGAAACACACAACTCTGCTCAGAAACGGCTGCATAGCGATTCTGACGCAGCAGAACACACTGAGCTCAGAGAATGTGGAGGAATTTAAGGTATATATAGATTTGTATTATGATTATTATGATGGAACATGTTCAGCTGGATATATGACCAGAGAAATTATGTTTGTTTAGAATGTAACACCTGCCTTTATAATTTCAAGGACGAGGACTGGAACAACCGACAGTTTCTCAGTGATGGTGTCATCATAAAAGTGAATGAGGACATCGTGACATTAAGTCAAGCAGAAGCAGAGGTGAGTTAACGTTGACAATACCTTTCCCTATATCATTTTTCTGGGCTTGTTTGGATAACTGAACTCGTGCTGAAAGTAACCTTTCATATTGCCATTTTCAGATGTTTGACTGCTACTTCACCCACGTAAGGCCCATGTCCCTGAAACAGCAAGCCCCGCACGTAGATGATGAGGGCCACTTCTTTCTGGCGGAACATGGAGGGCCCCTGAAGAACATGTCCCAGCAATGGAAACGTCTGTCGGAACAGTGAGTCATTTCACTTATTATTGTATTATTTTCCCTGCTTACCTATTAACTTTTAGTAATCGCTGTGACTATGCCCAAATTACGATTTGCTTAGTTGCTTTGCTGTTTCCAGTCTTCCAAACCAATGCTCACCTGTTTGTGGTTTTGTGTTCCACAGCTTTATGGAGTCACCTACAGTACGCAGGTACAAAACTGGGTCCTCCTCAGCCAGCAGCAGTAGTGTGCCTCAAGCACCAGGGAGTCAGGAGAGGTAAGCACACTATACCATTATTAATATCTCCAGATATTGTGTTCATATGAGAACAAAATGGCAAATTACCCAGTATAGGGTTGCTTGGAGTTTTTCCATGCGCACACTTTGGTGGAATAAAGGGTTGCAATTTAATGACTTATTTTATTTATTTCAGTGGGGCGGTGTCAATCGCAGTGAAGCGCCCGGCCACCGTAAGTGACTGGTATGACTTCCTCAAATGGTTTCCTGTCACCTTGAATGGCAACGCACCCACCAAGGACACTTGGGGAACCGGAGTGAAAGAGAACTACAGGTATTACCAGAAGTGGCGACACGAGCAACACAAGCTGCGCATCAAACATATCCTGGGTAAGGTTCTTGCATTGCATTTTATGAGGAAGTGGAATGGTGTGCCCTAATACACATAGTGAATTTTGCCCTCAATGGATCCCTGAAACTTTTCCAGAGCAAGACGATATTATGCCTTATCATTTATAGATATCTTAATGAGATATCATACGTTATATTATATTTTTATTTGCTAGAATAGACTCATCACCGTATTGTTCCCCTTTTTATTACAGAAAACACTTCATCCAGGAACTCCACAGAGTCACGGCTCCAGAGGCAGATCGACCGTCAGAACTGGCAGTCGAACATTCCGTCAGTGGACGAGGTTCTCCAGGCGATAAACTCTCCCCAAAGAACTCCGATAGGGGAAGACGAGGCCATAATGGAGTATGTGAGGGAGCAGAAGTGGAGAGGGCTCAGCTTCAAAGATTTCGGGCAACCGAAAGGCAAAGGTAATTCAATCTGTTTGCTTGTGCCTGTTTCTGTTGGAGTGGGCTTGGCAATAGTCTTTCAAAATTGAAGTAAACATGTCCCACAACACTTTGTTCTTCTGTCTTCACAGGAGTCGTTGCCACCATGCCATTTGCCAAGGGAGATGTTGTTTGCGATTATCATGGCAAACTCATATCTGAGGCAGATGGAAAGCAGCTCCTGCAGCAGCAGCATGACACAATGGGGTACCTGTTCTTTTTCAAGGGCTCAGAGGGCATCAGGCGCTGCGTGGACGCGCAGGCCAACACTTGTCCGTGTCACCCCGGCAGGGACACTTTTGGGAGGCGCTTCAACCACTCGGGAAAGATGTCTAACATCAAACCGGCAATGTTTTCGATGCGTTTCCCGGAAGGCCAGGAGGATGCCATTCTTTTCCTGGCAACCAGAGACATTGCCGTGGGCGAAGAAATGAAGTGTGACTACGGGGTCCGACCACATTCTTTCCAGGGGGAGGGAAGCGACTTGACCTGGCTGAAGGAGTAGGAATTTTTGTCTAGCACACTCGCTTGTCTCCACTTGTATATACTTTTTTAAATAAAGAGTTTTATTGTTCAATACTGAAGAATGTGTTATGCAGTCTTTTCATATTGTGAGAGAGATAAAAACTTTTTTTTTTCTTTTTCAATCAAATTGCTGCATATTTTTTGTTTCTTACACATTTAATTTATTATAAGACACTATGTTTCATAAAAAAAAGCCTAAAATTATAGCAACACAATATTAGCGCCTTACGCAGGCAGACACCCCTGGACGCACATACATACTTGGCTGATAGAATTTTTACCTAAAGTTCAATTTCTACTCACTTTTTGTACATCCTGTTTTGTTGTTCAATGCTGGCCTTGTATGCAGTCTTTTCAAATGGGGAGAGGGATAAAAACTGTCCTTTGTTTCTGTTCCAATGCATCGTGGATGCAATAATAACTGTAACAAGGAAAGGGGCTGTTTTCAATGTGCATAGGAATCCTTGCAAATATACTTGCTGCGTGTGCAATAGCTACTGGTGCCGATGCTCTTTCTCACTGTGTGTTTGGCGGACAGCCCTGGCCCACCGTTTCAAGTTCAACATCAACTTGATAGTATCATAATGCCTGTAATAAACTCAAACCTTTGAATGAAGAGAGAGACATAAAGAGGGTTTCCTTGTGTCTTCACTCGTTCGGCTGGTAGAGAATTGGGCTCCGTGCACTTGTTGAAATCATCACATTTCTACATAATGATTTGCATTATTATTGTTTATTGATTGCCATATTAGTTATTGCAGTGACATAATCATCTTCATCATATTCGAGAATATGATCGGCATCACGTCTGGTCGGTTGATAAGGGCTGAATGTATGACCTTTCACCCCCCCCCCTTCAATTAACACAAGCGGTTATTCCAGGTCATCGTTCCCCTGTCCTAAGGTGTTCTTGCTTTGGTTGCAACTATTTTGTCACTGCTGTCATTAAACACTTCTGTGTGATCTTTACCTCTGTAAATGTTGTCGATTTGTTTTCATCTCGTGACATGTGGTACCTGCAGGCTGTCAATCAAATTGCTCATCATTATTAACTGATAATAAAGACTACTTGAACATGGATACCGCACTGTAATAACTGCAATCATAATCCTGGTCATTGTAAAAAGCGTAGTCTAGGAATGTACTTCACCGGTGCAGCTGACACTTGACTCTTGATCCTCACAGCTGTACACATGCTACCTAACTCTCTCTGTCAGTGTGTGTGTGTGTGTGTGTGTGTTAGAGAGAGTGTCCCGCCCGCTCAATCTGACCCTCAGCTCTTGTAGTTGGGCCGTCATAGAGACGACCCGTCTCAGCACAAACGCTCCCAGCTCCTCAAACAGCACTTCCAGCCGGTCCATCCTTACGCTTGTCTCGGCTTGATCTGGGGGGGGAGATGACAACGATAAGTGAGAGAAGGAACACGTGAGGGAACACATTTTTACTTGTCAAGTGTCTTGGGTTACTTGAGTTATTATCCTGTTATTATAATTATTGCTAATGGTGAACTATAAGAGGAGCGGAGAGGCGTCTGTCAGCTATTTGGCCCCAAAACTGTGGAATTCCATTCCGAGCCATATTTGGGAGGTTTATTCAGTCACTGCTTTGAAAAGGGATCTTTAAAACGCACATTCTGAATAAGGCTTTTCTTTAAACATTAACTTTAAATTTGAAAATAGTAGAACTATGATTGTAAAACAGCATAAAATTACAAAGTATTTAGAAAACAATAATTATCAAAATAATATTAAAAAAAAATATATATATATATATATAAAAAGAATAAGAATAAGAACAATTTAAAATAAATAAATAAATAAAATGAAATAAAATTATATTTAATAGAATACAGCTTAATTGTCACACATCTACCCTTAACTTTTAGCATATTTATACTTAATGTTTAATTAAAAACCTTATTGAAAAGTTGCGTTTTAAGATCCCTTTTAAAAGCAATGACTGATTCAGCCTCACGAATATGGCTCGGAATGGAATTCCACAGTTTTGGGGCCAAATAGCTGAAATATGCTTCTCCGCTCCTCTTATAGTTCACCTTGGGTATTACCAACAAAGAAGCATTGGAGGATCTAAGGGCCTTGCCAGGTACATAATCAACGAGGCAGTCTCTAATATAGGTTGGTGCCAACCCCTTAAGTGCTTTAAAGACCATTAAAATGACCTTAAAATCTATTCTATAGGATACAGGTAGCCAGTGGAGGCCATAGAGAACTGGGGAGATGTGCTCTCTCTTTTTAGTCCCAGTAAGAACTCTAGCTGCCGCATTCTGAACCATTTGAAGTTTTTGAATTGATTTGCTTGGTAAACCTGAGAACAAAGCATTGCAGTAGTCTTAACGACTTGAGATGAAAGCATGCATTAATTTTTGTTTTAATTTCTTAAGATTAATACTTTTGTTCATTAAGTTCGACCATTTTCAATCATATTTTTTAATTATTTATATTTTTTGTATTCTCTGTTATGTGAAGCACATTGAGCTGCACTTGTATGAAATGCGCTATACAAATAAAGATTATTATTATTATTATTATTATTATTCATTATTATTATTATTATTATTATTATTATTATTATTATAGGCTCCAGCGACCCTGCATAGGATAAGCGGTATAGCTAATGGATAATAATGTGATATTCATTATTGTTCATGTCGCGGGCAGTGTGCATGCTCAAACCTCCCCAAAAGTTTATTTCTTTTTGCTTTGGCGACAAATTAAAACACTTGCGTTTGAACTGATCATCGGAATCAGAAAGACAATTAACTTAAGAGGGACAATGACGTCAATAAAAATGTACACGACGTAAAAAAAATCATTCCCGTGTACAGCACCACGAGATGGAATTAGCAAAAGTCCTCTAGTCTTCTAGTTACTAGCCAGCATCGAGACACTAAGACATTTTGACATTTCAGAACTCGGTCAGCCCCTCCATTTAATAGTTTGCGACACAAATATGTCTATGTTCAAAGTTGAGTGATTTAATATTATATTTACATAGACACATTTTCATAATTTTTATGTCTAATTCGTGGCCCTGGGACTTTTGACCCGTCGTTTGGAGTGCGCTATACAACCTGAACCACGAGGGAAAGCCTCTTTTCTTGTGATATCTGACCCACATGAAACCTTGCTGTTTTAAATTGCACCCACGGTCCAGCAGGTGGCCACCTCGAGTCTTTCTTGTCTTGGCGACTGCCACGTAGGTAACGTAAACAACATCTGCTCCCCCTGGGAACAATTTGTTTGTGTGGAGTATGTCTATATGTGCAGCACTAGGTGTGAGCTCTCTAAAGATTTGACTGGCATTTGTTAAGATTTAACCATTTAGTTACATGTATTTTATGCTGTGTATTAGACCACTTAATTACATATATTATGTGCTGTGTATTAAAAGGACAATCCTACACATTATAATCTGTTCAAGGTCTGTCAATGGTCATTGTTACGATCTCTGTAGACTTTTCCCTCTCTTACAGCGCACGCCTGTATTTGATACGACTACAGCAATGGCAGAGACGTGCTTAGAGGCTTAGGACTGAGCCTGCGAACCAACAAGGGAGGGTCTAACGTCTAAACCAATTACTTCTCTCCATCCAGTTGACATATGATCTTGTGTTCTACCACTGTATAAAAAGAGAACAGACCCCTCCCAGGTGGCGGCATTCGGTAGACTGGGTTTGTGTGTCTGTGTGTGGATAGGACAGCAGACTGGTGTAGCGTGGTGTTGCCCTTTGTTATCTTTTGACATTATCGTATTCTTGACATTATTATTTTGTATTGATTACTTTATTGATTAAAGCTTGCTATTGCTTACACCTTTAGTCCTGTTGTCTCTCAGAACTGCGGGACGCGACACATCTAATTAGCTACGTATGGAAAAAACAATGAGCAAATGCAATGTTTATTCTGTTCTTGTTTAGTTGTTGCCTGCTGTTGCTTGCTCTGTTGCTCACATCAGGCTTACTTTGTCATGCAACATTGGAGTTTCAAATGATGAATGTTTATTAATAAATGTTTGTTTGGTATATGACTATACAGTCGTATGCTTTAATTGTATTATCTATCATTTTAATAAAGAGACATCATATTATACTACTGCTATAGGCCTGCTGTAATAATTATATTATCTATCACTTTAAAAAAGAGACATCATATTATACTATTGTTATAGGCCTGCTGTAATCATCATCATCATCATCATGATAATAAAGAGACATCATATTCTAATATTACTATACTGTTAGGTTAATGGTTAACTTGATACCTTAATAATAATAATAAAAACGGTTTACTCAAGGATACAGTATGGTGAGTATACATGATTATCATATGATAGCCCCTCCCCTTTCACCTCCAACAAAATGAAACCTTCTCTAAATGTTATAGATGATGTAACAAATGATCCATTCCTACCTAACTTTGATGTAAATGAAACATTCTTTACCTAGCTTAGATGTAATAAATGAAACATTCCATTCCTAACTTTGATGTAATAAATGAAACATTCTCTACCTAGCTCTGATGTAATAAATGAAACATTCTTTACCTATCTTAGATGTAATAAATGAAACATGCCATACCTAACTTTGATGTAATAAATTAAACATTCTCTACCTAGCTTTGATGTAATAAATGAAACATTCTCTTCCTAGCTTTTATGTAATAAATTATACATTCCGTACCTAGCTTTGATGTAATAAATGAAACATTCCGTACCTAGCTATGATGTAGTAAATGAAACATTCTTCACTTAACTTTGTGTAATACATGAAACATTTCCTACCTTACTTGGTGTAATAAATTAATTCTAAACGTCTTCATTCCACATTCCCGTACGTTCATAAGTTCACCTTGAACCCTGCAGTCTAGACTTACCTGTTCCAACACGGCAGGTAAAGAGCAAACCAACAAGCAGGAAAAAAATACTGTACTTCATATTCACTTTCCTCAAGACAATAATATATCCACAGCTTTGAGTTAGTTTGATCAGAGTAAAGACGGCACTATATCCACACCTTAAGGTAGTTTGATCAGAGTAAAGACAATAATATATCCACAACTTAAGGTAGTTTGACCAGCTTAAGGCCAGTTGGATCACATGATTTAATTGAAGCTAAGCAATAAATTATGAAACATTAATGACAGAAAGAGATCAGGGTCAGGAATGAACAGTAAATACATTGACTTTACTGTAACTAACTGTATTCATACATCCACAATAACTCAAACCTCTCTCTCTACAATTGTGGTTGGATGATTCACTGCAACAGGTCTACACCTATGTATATAAATAAAATAAAAAATCATATTTTTATGAAAATGTATTAATGTGAAACATTAGAATTATTGCAATGATTCCGATGACACTTGAGGTATGAAGTACTGATTAAGACACAGGGTCAAAGGTCAACTGTAGCTAACTGTAGTTATACAGTGCATCCGGAAAGTATTCACAGCGCTTCACTTTTTCCACATTTTGTTATGTTACGGCCTTTTTCCAAAATTGATTAAATTCATTTTTTTCCTCAAAATTCTACACATAATACACCATAATGAGAACGTGATTTTTTTTGGGGGGGATTTTTGCAAATTTATAAAAAATAAATAACTAAGAAATCACATGTATATAAGTATTCACAGCCTTTGCCATGAAGCTCAAAATTTAGCTCAGGTGCATGCTGTTTCCACTGTTGATCCTTGAGATGTTTCTACAGATTCTACAGAGTCCACCTGTGGTAAATTCAGTTGATTGGACATGATTTGGAAAGGCACACACCTGTTTATATAAGGTCCCACAGTTGGCAGTGCATGTCAGAGCACAAACCAAGCATGAAGTCAAAGGAATTGTCTGTAGACCTCTGAGACAGGATTGTCTCGAGGCACAAATCTGGGGAAGGGTACAGAAAAATTTCTGCTAAGGCCAGTTGAAAGTCCCAATGAGCACAGTGGCCTCCTTCATCCGTAAATGGAAGAAGTTTGGAACCACCAGGACTCTTCCTAGAGCTGGCTGGCCATCTAAACTGAGCGATCGGGGGAGAAGGACCTTAGTCAGGGAGGTGACTAAGAACCCAATGGTCACTCTGTCAGAGCTCCAGCGTTCCTCTGTGGAGAGAGGAGAACCTTCCAGAAAGACAACCATCTCTGCAGCAATCCACCAATCAGGCCTGCATGGTAGAGTGGCCAGACGGAAGCCACTCCTTAGAAATGTGTATTGTGTGTAGAATTTTGAGGAAAAAAATTAATTTAATCAATTTTGGAATAAGGCCATAACATAACATCATCATCATCATCGTCATCCGCTTTGTCCGGGGTCGGGTCGCGGAGGTAGCAGTTCCAGCAGGGCATCCCAAACTTCCCTTTCCCGGGCCACATTAACCAGCTCTGACTGGGATTCCAAGGCGTTCCCAGGCCAGTGTGGAGATAGAATCCCTCCACCTGGTCCTAGGACTGCCCAGCGGCCTCCGCCCAGCTGGACGTGCCTGGAACACCTCCCTAGGGAGGCGGCCAGGTGGTATCCTTACTAGATGCCCGAACCACCTCAACTGGCTCCTTTCTACGGAAAGAAGCAGCAGCTCTACTCCGAGTCCCTCACAAATGGCTGAACTTCTCACCCTATTCCTAAGGGAGATGCCAGCCACCCTCCGGAGGAAACTCATTTCCGCCGCTTGTATCCGCGATCTCGTTCTTTCGGTCATGACCCACCCTTCATGACCATAGGCGAGAGTAGGAACGAAGATAGACCGGTAGATTGAGAGCTTTGCCTTCTGGCTCAGCTCTCTCTTTGTCACAGTCGCTTTATCGCCGTAACATAACAAAATGTGGAAAAAGTGAAGCGCTGTGAATACTTTCCGGATGCACTGTATATCCACAATAAATCAAAGCTCTCTGTTATGATTGTGGCTTGCCAACGATAACTGGATCATTCACTGCAACTGGCCTACACCTATGAATATAAGTCAATAATATAAAAATATATTTTTTTATGAAAAGGTATTAATGTGAAACATTATAATTATTGTAATGATTCCGATGACACTTGAGGTATGAAGTATTGATACGTACAAGTCTCACAAGGTCAAAGGTCAAAGACTCTCCTGTCCTACTGTTTCAACGTTGTTCAAACACATGCGCCCTCTGGTGCTGTATTGTGGTGCTGCTGTTTGTGTGTGTGTGTGTGTGTGTGTGTGTGTGTGTGTGTGTGTGTGTGTGTGTGTGTGTGTGTGTGTTTGTGTACGTGTGCGTGTGCGTATGTGTGTGTCTGTGTGTGTCTGCCTGTGTGTGTGTGTGTGTGTGTGTGTGTGTGTGTCTTAGCTGAGCACTCATTCTAACAGGAAGAGGGTGAGTATGGTAGGTATCAGTTATAAATACACTTCCTCTGTATCAGTCAGCCTGCAGGATAGACATGCAGTCAGTCAGTCAGCAGCAAGACAGGATGGAGATCACATCACTTTACATCATACTGTGTGAGTACATTACTATCTGCATATGTTATAACAGAAAGTTTAAGGGTTGTGGTCAGAGAAAGGATAGATAGGATATAAACCAAAGATTATGTTTGTTTAAGATATAATATAATTTAATTTAAACTGTTAAAGGTAACATCATTTAGGAGCTATAAAAACTACTTTGCCTCTCTCTCTGTCTGTGTGTGTGTGTCTCTCTCTCTCTCTCTCTCTCTCTCTCTCTCTCTCTCTCTCTCTCTCTCTCTCTCTCTCTCTCTCTCTCTCTCTCTCTCTCTCTCTCTCTCTCTCTCTCTCAGTACTCACCATTTTTACCAATCCTGGATGCACAACAGGTAATTGTGGCATCATTCAATCAGTCTAATTCAATCGTTTGGATATGTACACCGAAACAATTTTTTTTGTCTTTCTCTCCTCCAGCCTCTGTGAGCATCACTCCTGATAGATCTCAGTTCTTTGCGTACGACTCTATCTCTCTGAGCTGTGAGGAGGAGCAGCAGGGGAGCTCTACTGGATGGAGGGTGATGGGGGGTACTGTTGGAGGGGTGTGTGGTTCTAGTTGGGGGTCTCTTGAAGACTCCTCCTGCAACATCAAGGTGACGTTCCCTTCCCACACTGGAGTGTACTGGTGTGAGTCTGACTCAGGACAACGCAGCGACGCTGTCAACATCACAGTGACTGGTAGGTTCTACTGTCTAACTCCATCACAGTGACTGGTAGGTTCTACTGTCTAACTCCGTCACAGTGACTGGTAGGTTCTACTGTCTAATAACATCACGGTGACTGGTAGGTTCTACTGTCTAACTCCATCCCAGTGACTGGTAGGTTCTACTGTCTAATTACATCACAGTGACTGGTAGGTTCTACTGTCTAATTACATCACAGTGACTGGTAGGTTCTACTGTCTAATTACATCACAGTGACTGGTAGGTTCTACTGTTGTTGTTTATGTGCTGTTATATGTAAATGTTTGTTGTATTTATCGTAATGCTATGGCACTGCTTACATGCAGCATTTGGAGAGGAGGATGGCTAGAACGGTGGGGTAGGAGGAGGAGGAGGGGAGGAGGGCTGAGGGAGGGGAGGGGGGGGGGGGGGGGGGGGGGCGCAAGGCGGGTGGGGGAAAGGTGAAAATCGACATGAAGACGTGTTTGTGTGGACGCGGCCGGGGGGGGGGGGGGGGGGGGGGGGAGGAGGGGTGAGGATGAGAGGGGGATGAGGGAGTGAGGATGAGAGGGGGGTGAGGGATGAGGGTGAGAGGGGGGTGAGGGGTGAGGGTGAGGATGAGGGGGGGTGAGGATGAGGGGGGTGAGGGGTGACGATGAGGGGGGTGAGGGTTGAGGATTAGAGGGGGGTTAGGGGGTCAGGATGATAGGGGCGATGGGTGAGGATGAGGGGGTGAGGGTGAGAGGGGGGTGAGGATGAGTGTGGGGGGTTGGGGGTTATCATTTTACTTTAATTGCTTTGTTTTCCAATATTTGTTTAAGTTATATAAGAAAAAACCATGTTACATTTTGTCCCAGAATTTTAGACAGCGTTCTCTCCAGCCTCCTTTTTTACTTTGATGGATTGATAAACAACATTAAAATCCAGAATAATTTAAGAAGTATGGTGATTGTGGGTTGAAATGTATAATATGCAATAATGTGGGGGACATGGGGATACAAGCAGTTTTAAAGCTTGCAAATTAATGAAGCAGAACTGTATATTAATCATTAATATGTTCACAGAAGCATTTTATGAGGGTTCATAAAGGACCCGCTAACTCCCTTCCCTTCTTTTTGGACCTTTGATCCATGGATAAGCCATATATGATCTAATATACCATATATATTCATCTGCCATAGTGATACAGAGTTTTTATAGTAGAAGAGATGCTATAAAATATGTGGGTCAGAATTAGTCTTCGGCAAGGGCATTTTTTGTTTTCAACCAGCAGGTGGTGGTATTTCTCAGATTTTCCTGCTACGTTCATTTTTCATCCAGATATGGATCTTTGTGTGTGTGTGTGTGTGTGTGTGTGTGTGTGTGTGTGTGTATGCTTGTGCGTGTGTGTGGGTCTGGAAGGTGGTGTTAGGGGCTATGTGTGTACGTGTGTGAAGAAAATGTGAGTGTTTGTGTGTGTGTGTTTGTGTGTGTGTGTGGGGGTGGGGGGGCGGGTTAAGTGCCATGTGTGTTCATACCTACGTCTTAGAGAAACAGAGAACAGGAAGATGTGGTGTTTATAGGTTTCCTTTTTTAAACATCCTCTGTATCAGTCAGTCAGTCAGTCAGCAGCAAGACAGGATGGAGGTCACATCACTCTATATCATTCTCTGTGAGTTACCTACTATCTTCATATGTTATAAACGAAAGGTTTAGGTTTACAACTAGAGAGAGGACAATGTTTGTTTCTGATCAAATAGGATTTATGTGTGACTTTATTAGTCACTTTATTAGCAACTTGATATACCTGTAAATGCAACATCCTACAGCATAACAACAGTGTGTTTCTGATTAAATAAGATTTATATGTAACTTCAAATACAACAACAGATTAAACAGGATTTATTTGTAGCTTTATATACCTGTACATGCAACATCCTACAGCATAACAACAGTGTGTTTGTTGAACTTTACTTTCCTTCCTTTGTGTGTGTGGGACTGTCTCTGTCCATCTCAGTGCTCCACCTTCACACCCAATCAGGATTCACCAAAGGTATTATTATCATTATTAGTCTAATCCATTAGTTTTGTTATATTCAGTATTTTTTTTATCCAATTTATTTTTGTCTTCCTCTCCTCCAGCCTCTGTAATCATCAGTCCAGACAGATCTCAGTTCTTTGAGTATAGGTCTGTCTCTCTGGGCTGTGAGGGGAGCTCCACTGGATGGAGAGTGATGGGAGGTGAGGATGGAGGGGTGTGTGGTTCTAGTTGGGGGTCTTTTGAAGGCTCCTCCTGCACCATCAAGCAGGCATATCCCTCCCAAACTGGAGTGTACTGGTGTGAGTCTGACTCAGGACAACGCAGCAACGCTGTCAACATCACAGTGACTGGTAGGTTCTACTGTCTAACTCCATCACAGTGATTGGTAGGTTCTACTGTCTAACTCCATCACAGTGACTGGTAGGTTCTACTGTCTAATTACATCACTGTGACTGGTAGGTTCTACTGTCTAACTACATCACAGTGACTGGTAGGTTCTACTGTCTAATTACATCACAGTGACTGGTAAGCTGGTAAATCCACAAGTGGGTGCAGGGAGGAGGAAGAGGAGGAAGAGGAGGGTGGGAGGGGGGTGAGGGGGAGTGTAGGAGAGGTTGAGGGATGGTAGAGGGAGAAGGAGGAGGAAGAGGAGGGTGGGGGGAGGGGGGTGGGGGGGAGTGTAGGATAGGTTGTGGGATGGTAGGGGGATGTGAAGGGGGGAGGGAGAGAATGTGTTTTATCGTGGGAAGGTTAAGGATGTGTGAAGTAGTTGTTGTTTAACATTCCTTGTCTGTCGTTCAGATGGTATATATGTGTATGTATACTAGTTTTAGATTTCATGGTAAAGGTTCTTTGTAATCAAAAAAAAATCTGCAACACTTTATAATAACAATAATATAATAACTTTCAGTAATAAGCAGTAATCAGACCATCAATTAAATAATGTGTAATTATTAGTAAATGTGTGATAATTACTGTATTTATAAATTATTTCTAAAAGATGGGTTACTGTATTAAGGCATTAGTAAATTATGAATTGGAAGCTAATCATTATCTGATTAGACAAATAATCAATGCAGAGTAACAGGAAAACACCTGCAGAAAGCAGACTGAACCAACCCAGAATGTGCACTTCATGTCATTGTAAAGTTCTCAATCTAAAAAACGAAACAAAATAACAGTTATTAGTCTTTTAGAAATGATTTATAGATAATTATTACACATTTACGATTCTGGCTTTTGATGATCTAATAACGTCTTATTGATGAAAGTTATTATAAAGTGTTACCAATTTTGTTTCATTAGATTATGACAGGTATGTTGCTGAAGAAAGCTCATTTCAAATATGATTTCATTGTTCAGCTGGTGCTGTGATCCTGGAGAGTCCTGTCCTTCCTGTGACAGAGGGAGATGCTGTGAATCTGCGCTGTCGATACAAGACAACTCCCTCTAACCTCACCACTGGCTTCTACAAAGATGGCTCCCTCATCAGGACTAAGTCTACAGGAGAGATGGCCATCCCTGCAGTGTCCAAGTCTAACGAAGGCCTCTACAAGTGTCACCACTCAGACTTGGGAGAATCTCCCGAGAGCTGGCTGGCAGTGAGAGGTGAGGAGGTCATCATTACTTACACAACAGTTTAAATTTATTCATATTTAATAACTCTGACCTGGAAGAATCGCCAGAGAGCTGGCTGGCAGTGAGAGGTGAGAGAATGGCTCTTACAGTGTTTAAGTGTTGTATAAGTGTTTTGTCGTGTCTGTGGTGTTTATTCATAACTGTGTTTGTTTTTTCTCCTCATGGCCAGCTGTGTCTCTATCTCCTCCTCCTCTTCCTTCTCCTCCTCCTCCTCCTCCTTTATCTCCTCCTCCATCTCCAGCTCCCATCATGTCTCTGTCCAGACTGATCTGTCATCTAGTGGTGGCGTCTCCATACCTTCTATGTACCATCATACTGGTGAAATACCACCGCAGCAATCAAGGTTTGAAACTCCTAAAACACACACACAAACACACACACACACACACACACACACACACACACACACACACACACACAGAGAGAGAGAGAGAAGATAGTGGTAGTGTCTAAAGTGCTGAGGTAGAAGGGATGTGTAATCCTGTTTGTGTTCCAACAGCTAGGACTAAAGAAGAGAAGAGAAGCTGTGATGATGTCGTCATGGAAACATCTATTTAACCAAACATAAAACCATCAAAGTAAACTTACACTTACACTGATAGGAAATTAAACGTCTTAAAATGTTACATTTTTAATAAAACCCATAATCTATGTAGATAGTTAGCTCTAGTAATAGTTAGACTCCTTTAACACAAAACCATCCAAGTCAACTCACTTACACTCCTTTGGTATTAAACATCTTAAAATGCACAAAACCATCCAAGCACCTCTATGTTACTTATACATATGTTTGATCTTAAAATGTTAAATATTTAAAACCTGATGAATTTAATACTGTTACTTATTACATTGCTGCATGCAAACAGATATTTAAAGTACGAAAGTGTACAAATATTAATCTGGGCCACAAATGGCCTCCCCTATCATGCTGAGGATATCTAGCCACATATGATACTCACACGATGTATAATGACTTCTGTGGAGAAACATTCACTTGTGGAACGAACATTGCTTTGCATGACTAAATCAGAGCAAGAAGGTCCTGGCTTGATATGTATCCTCCATAAAATATTCTTGACTGTTTTATAAAAGTGTAAATAGTCAAATAAAGAAATCCAATTGGAAAGCCAATTGTTCAGTTTATCATCTGTCATTGTAATCTATTTTCTATCTCTGTGTGTATGCGTTTGTGTCTGTCTGCGTTAGTCATGCGCGGATCGCTGGCCGGGTCATAAAAGTGATCACTTGTATTAATAGCGCATGGAAAATATTAATTACATTCTCTAAAACATATTTTAAGCTTATTATAAGCAGGACACGTTATATTTATTTTGACAGTAAACGGAAAGTAGATTAGGCTGTTACATTTGGATTGGCACCCATTTTGGGTTTTCTAGAAGCTGAAACCTTTTTTTTATTTTGAACTGCTGACCACTTTATAGGTTATATATGTATTATTTATTTTGGACAGCATTTGAATGTTGTATTTGGGAAGTTAAGCGACATTCATCATTTTAGTTTGAATTGATTAAAGATGTCAGTCCGTGATCGGCCTATTGTGGAAATACTGTTGCTAGTTTTAGTTTGACCAAAAAAGAATAACTTTTATTTTAAATACGTTTTAATTTACTTAAAACCAGCCTTCTGTGTAATGTGTTACCATATCTCACGCTTACATATGTCCCACTGAAAAATAATGGTAAAGTGTGATCCGCTGCGGGTCTGTATGGCAGAAAATAATTTGTTTGGTGGATTATTTATGTGTACGTGCGGATTCGGGTGGCGTCAGAGCCAATCCGCACACCACTAGTATAAACGTTGTAACGTCAATATTGCTGTAGCAGGAAGAGGGTGAGTCTATCAGTCATAAATACACTTCCTCTGTATCTGTCAGCCTGCTGGTTAGATAGTCAGCCAGTCAGTCAGTCAGTCGGTATCAAGACGAGATGGAGATATTATCACTCTGCATCATGCTCTGTAAGTATACATGTACTTCTCTGTTAAGAGTATGAGAGTAAGGGAGGGCATGCTCGTGTAAGAATATAAGAATGTAAGAGATAGTTTTAGTTCTGTTTTGTTTCTTTCTGTTGCATTTATTTATCCTCCAGCCTCTCTGAGCATCAGTCCAGACAGATCTCAGTTCTTTGAATACGAGTCTGTCTCTCTGAGCTGTGAGGAGGAGGAGGAGGGGAACTCTACTGGATGGAGGGTGAAGAGGGAGACAGCGGAGAAAGAGTTAGGGACCTGTGGGAGAGGCTGGGGCTCTGTGCCAAACTCTTCCTGTGTCATCAGAACTATGTACATAGTTTACACTGGAGTGTACTGGTGTGAGTCTGACTCAGGAGAACGCAGCGATGCCGTACACATCACAGTGACTGGTAGGTTTAAAGACTGACACTAACGTATCCTCATCGGTTTAGTAGATAGACTACTGTCATTCTATTAAAAGGATTGAATTAGCAAGCATAATAAAAAATGTTTTACATTCAACATCACAGTTACAGTTAACGTCAACGTATTTACCACTTAACGTAACGTTCGTGAAGACATTAAGTAAATAAGTGCACATAAGTTAACTTATATATCATTAAGTGAAGTATATTACATAAGTTAACTTATATATCATTAAGTGAAGTATATTACATAAGTTAACTTATATATCATTAAGTGAAGTATATTAGATTTTAGAAATAATTAAGTAGATTTTGTTAAATATTTTGAAGGATAATATTTGATATAACCACGTGGTTTCCATTTTATAAGCATTGGTTTTATGTTGTGTGTTGTTTTATTGGAAAGTGAATTATTCACCTATATATTTTTCTCATATTTATATCACTTTGTGGCATTCTTTAATGCCATTTATTGAATTGTTTTGCACACGCTAAGCACTTTGTAACATTTGTTTTAAAAAGTACTAAATAAATAAAGATGTATTATTATTATTATTATTATTATTATTATTATTATTATTATTATTATTAATAATAATAATAATAATAACATATCCTTATCTGTATTGTAGATGATCTACTTTCGTTCTCTTTAAAGGACAGAATTATTGAACTTAGAATAAATATTTTGTATATTTGATTATGTAGGTGGTGAGGTGATCCTGGAGAGTCCCCCTCTTCCTGTGAAGGAGGGAGATGATATGACTCTGAGCTGTGCGTTCCAAGACAAGGAGACTAAAGAGATCTTTACCGACTTCCAAGCTGACTTCTACAAAGATGGCTCCCTCATCAGGACTGAGTCTACAGGAGAGATGACCATCCCTGCAGTGTCCAAGTCTGACGAAGGCCTCTACAAGTGCAAGGGCCTCAACCTGGGAGAATCACCAGAGAGCTGGCTGGCAGTGAGAGGTAAGACACTGAAATTATTTATTCAAATAGGCTTTTGCTTTGGATGACATTTTTTTATTTGAAAACAGACATATATGTTTAATTGTAAATTGTCGATAATATTACATTAATTTAATTATTTTAATCGTTTTTTTTCTTCATGGAGATGCCTCCTGCTCCCGTACCCCCTCCTCTTTTCTCTTCTCCCCCTCTCTCCCTCCCCTCTTCCTCCTCTCTGTGGTGGGGTCTGGTGTCTCTCTCTCTCTGCTGGTTCTACTGGCAGTGCTTTTCTTGAGGACACCCAAAGGTAAGATATATCTTTTGGAATCCAAATATCGTATTTTACAACTGACTATAAAATTGTAGTTAAAATAGAGAAAAGTATTTCTTGATCACATATAGAAGATGTTTTTCTAATGTGTGTTAAACTGTGATGTTGTCAACCTGCTTTAAAGCTGCCCCACACATTAGTGTAACGCAGTCATACTATATGTTTGTGTAAGTTTAATCTTTTGTTTCCATAGTAACCTGCTCAGTGAATTTTCATTTTAATGACATGTAATGAAGTTAGTAATACTCTTGGTGTGTTTCAGGTCTGTTTAAGCTAACATATCAAGCTACACACACACACACACACACACACACACACACACACACACACACACACACACACACACACACACACACACACACACACACACACACACTCACACACACGTTGCAGTGACATGAAATGAAGTTAGTTACACTCTTGCTGTGTTTCAGTTCTGTCTGATGATGGGGCATACTCTAGAATCACATACTCAGTGGACAAGAACCACCAACCAAGAACAAGAGGTAAGCTATCATATCAAGATACACAGAGCGAGACATACACACAAATAGATACGCACGTAAACACACATTTAGGAAGAGGAGAGGTAAGCTAACGCATCAAGATACACACATATTTAGGGGGAGGAAGAGGGGTATTCTAGCACCTATCTAAACTGTTATGATTGGAATATGACAGATAAAACACAACATATTTGATCTATGGTGGTAGTATTTGCGATGGTTCTGTTTTGCATCCTGATGTTTAATATAGGACTTGCTTAGCTCTTATCTAGTTGATTAGCTCACGGATGCACTTATTTTATCTACCTGACTTTTAGTTTTAACCTTATCGTTTTGTAGGCACTATTTTTGTAAGTCGCTTGGGATAAAAGCGTCTGCTAAATTAATGTGATGCAATGTAACATAATGTAATGTAGTATAATAATAGTCAAAACAAGTTTCATTTGGTAATTCAAATTGTAAATTAATTGTAAATTAAAGAATTTCAACCTTTCAATCCAATACTGTTCCTCTGTTGGAGGGAAGTCAATGTCATTTCAAATGGCCGCCATGCTAGAGTAGTATAATACAAACAAATAACTCTATAAACAAACCATACCTCTCTCTCTATACAGTGCTGTGAAAAATTCTTTGCCCACTTACAGATACTTATTGTTTTTGCACATTTGTCACACTTAAATGTTTCAGATTATCAAACAAATTTTAATATCAGACAAAGATAACCTGAGTAAATACAAAAAGCTGTTTTTAAATGATGATTTCATTTATTAAGGGAAAAAAGCTATCCAAACCAACCTGGCCCTATGTGAAAAGGTAATTGCCCCCCCTTGTTAAATCATGAATTAACTGTGATTACCAAATTTTTTGGGAAAGCTGAGTTCAATTTCACTAGCCACACCCAGGCCTAATTACTGCCAGAACTGTAGAATCAAGAAATCACTTAAATAGAACCTGTCTGACAACATGAAGTAGGCTAAAAGATCTCAAAAAGCAACACATCATGCCCCGATCTGAAGAAATTCAAGAACAGATGAGAAACAAAGTCATTGACATCTATCAGTCTGGAAAGGGTTACAAAGCCATTTCTAAGGCTTTGGGACTCCAGCGAACCACAGTGAGAGCCATTATCCACAAATGGAGAAAACATGGAACAGTGGTGAACCTTCCCAGGAGTGGTCAGCCTAACAAAATTACTCCAAGAGCGCATCGACGACTCATCTAGGAGGTCACAAAAGAACCCAGAACAACATCTAAAGCACTGCAGGCCTCACTTGCCTCAGTTAAGGTCAGTGTTCATGATTCAACAATAAGAAAGAGACTGGGCAAACATGGTCTCCATGGGAGAGTTCCAAGGCGAAAACCACTGCTGACCAAAAAGAACACAAAGGCCCGTCTCACATTTGCCAAAAACATCTTGATGATCCCCAAGACTTGGGAAAATATTCTGTGGACTGATGAGACAAAAGTGGAATTTTTTGGAAGGTGTGCGTCCCGTTACATCTGGCGTGAAACTAACACAGCATTTCAGAAAAAGAACATCATACCAACAGTCAAACATGGTGGTGGTAGTGTGATGGTCTGGGGCTGCTTTGCTGCTTCAGAACCTGGGGGACTTGCCGTAATTGATGGAACCATGAATTCTGCTCTGTACCAGAAAATCCTGAAGGAGAATATCCAGCCATCAGTTCGGGACCTTAAGCTCAAGCGCACTTGGGTTATGCAGCAGGACAATGATCCGAAGCACACCAGCAAGTCCACCTCTGAATGGCTCAAAAGAACCAAAATTAAGGTTTTGGAGTGGCCTAGTCAAAGTCCGGACTTAAATCCGATTGAGATGCTGTGCCATGACCTTAAACAGGCCGTTCATGCTCGAAAACCCTCCAATGTGGCTGAATTAAAACAATTCCGCAAAGAAGAGTGGGCCAAAATTCCTCCACAGCGATGTGAAAGACTCATTGCCAGTTATCACAAACGCTTGATTGCAGTTGTTGCCGCCAAGGGTGGCACAACCAGTTATTAGGTTTAGGGGGCAATTACCTTTTCACATAGGGCCAGGTTGGTTTGGATAGCTTTTTTTCCCTTAATAAATAAAATCATCATTTAAAAACTTCATTTTGTATTCCCTCAGGTTGTCTTTGTCTGATATTAATATCTGTTTGATGATCTGAAAAATGTAAGTGTGACAAAGAAGCAAAAACAGAAGAAATCTGTAAGGGGGCCAATACTTTTTCACAGCACTATATATAGTCGAATGATCCTTAAACAACAAACTGTACTTTTCTTTTCTCCATTAAGGTGACCAGCCTCCACAGTCCCTCCACTCTAAAGTGAGTTACCCTGTGAGTTATGTTATGATTATTATTCTATATTCTCACTCTGGCATCCATTTTTAAATATATAGGCTTGCTGACTGTGGCTGCTATCCTTTGTAAACAAACAAACCAGACCTGAGTTGTAACATGTGTGGTACATGCATAGCTCCAATCTCCATCCTTAACCTGTAACTTTGACATACCGTTTTTAAGCTAGAATACCTAGCTCCAAACTCCATCCTTCACCTGTTACTGACATACAGCTGTTAAGATAGGCTACCTATGTAACTTTGACATACCGTTTTTAAGCTAGGCTACCTAGCTCCAATCTCCATCCTGCAGCTGTTACTATGACAAACAGCTGTTAAGCTAGGCTACATAACAACATGTAAATCAGGTTGTTAAAGACAGCTAGAAATGTCTGCCCACACTTTGTTAACAGGCTGCACTTGGCTCCTGAGTTACATTATTGGAAATAGTTTTTTACAACCACTCCAGACTGAACTAGTGTTTTAAGTATGCATGACTGTTCAAGTTAGAGTATCATATTCGTTTTGGAACCTTCAGCAGACATGTCTACAGATTTCTCCTGTTTTGTTGCAGGTTACTGATACACAAATCTGCTGAGGAGGAGTCAGTGTGTATTTCTGTGCTTTACTGTGAACAGAGACACACACACACACATTTTATAGTGTATTCTTTGAGACTGTGGTTTAGCTAACTGTTGCATTCTCTGCTGTGTGGTTTAGCTAACTGTTGTATTATCTGCTATGTGGTTTAACTACCTGTTGTATTCTTTGCTATGTGCCTTAGCTAACTGTTCTATTCTCTGCTATGTGGCTTAGCTCAGCGTTTCTCAAACCCTGGTCCACGGACCGGCATCGGTCCGCGACGAGGTAACTGCCGGTCCGCAGAGCACAAGTCAAAATAGGTTTAGAGTCTCTAAAAAAAGTGACATTAACGAGCACCGCGCTTCAGCAAAAGTGGAACTTTTTACATAGGTAATGAATGGAGAGGAGGCACTGGGAGTTGAGAAAACTCGTGAAGGCGGCGATCTCTCCTCTAAATACTGTGTGCACTACGATTGTGCTTGCTAGCCAGTTTAGGCAGCCAGGCAGGAGTGAGGGGGGAGAGCAAGTTTCCATGGTTACATGGACGCCATTTCTGCGTGAGTTGCTTTAAAAGTTTCGCGCACTTCGAACATTTCAAGGATGGAATGGGTCATTAACGTAAAAATAAATAAATATATATATTAGTTTAAACATGTGTTGAACAGTTTTAAGTTGGGGCAGTGTTGCACCGTTAGCAGTTAATTTAGCCCCCCAAAAAGGACAAAAAAAAAAAAAAAAAAAAAAAACATTTGTGTTGGGTGTTCATAAGAATAAGTTTATATTTTATTTGGTGTTGGTACATGGCAGTAATTTTATGTTCAGCCAAATCACTTCTGTTGAAGCTTTCAATTAAATTGTATTTTGTTTATATACCGCAATATCATAACAAAGTAATATCTCATTTCATATGGAGCAGGTCTAAATGGCCTGTAATCATGAATCACATATAAATAATAATTAAGACTAATAATTAATAGACAAAGAATAATATGCAGGATATCTATGGCATGGAAGGGGGTGCTTGCGGGGGGGTTAGGAGTTTTGGTGGGTCTGTAAACCCGAACTCTGACTTTACTGGGCCCCAGGACAAAGAAGTTTGAGAAAGGCTGGCTTAGCTAACTGTTGTCTTCTCTACTATGTGTGGTCTGTGAAACAGCTAGCACCTCTCATGTCTGTAATTAAACCTGGTCAGAGTTGTTCATCAGAACAGAGATCTGTTGGTCTCTAGATATCTCTATGCAGTAGAGGGGTTATTTTAAACCTCATGGGAAGATGCAGAGTTCTCGCGTCTCAGCTTGTGGTAAACTGTCTTCTGTGTCTCTATATTTCCACCTTAATGTGCCGTTGTTAGCGAGCTACTTTGCAGTTAGCTGACCACAGTCACGACCAACAGCTTTATCTAAATAGTTGTTCAGCATAATACCAGTGACCGCTGGGTCACAAGTCCTAAAATAAGCTATCGCAATTTACCTACGTACCTACTTACCAAAATAATTCATTATTGGATGCACAATCATAAAATTGGGTCATAAAGCAGATCATAAACACTTCGTATTTTATGAAGATAGTTGACATGTTAATAGAGAAAGTGTTTAAAGTGACAGCTAGCGTGTCCTTGTCAAGCCCACAATCTGTTTCAGGTAGGCTGTGGGTACCGCAAACTCGTCATTGTTACGTTTTAATCCACACACACACAAAAGTATGTAAGGCTGTCATTCAATCTCATTTCTCAGAACAACCTTATTTATAGAAATAAACCCCCTTTGAGACATTTGATGATTGATTATGGATTGTTATTTTCAGCACCACATTTTAAAAAACAAAACGAAAAAAATAAATTTGCTGGTCATATAAAGGTAAAGATTATTCTCCAGAATGAAACATTCTTCTTTGATATATTGAATCTCAGGAAAGTAGATTCTGTTTTTCCCTTCGCTATTCCCTGCATTCAGATCTGCCGCCCGCGTTCCGTTGGTTCCCTCCCCCTCATCATCAATCGCCCATCAGCTGTCACCCGTCGACAGACCAATCATGGAACGGTCCGTCTTATTCAAAAACCTTCCCGCCGGCATTCTCCGGGAGATCCAGAGATTCAGTCATTCGTTTCTATAGTCTGTGTTTGTTGGATCGTTAGTTCGTTAGGTAATTGCTCTCGTTAATTAAGCATATTCAGTTTGTTACTTTTTTCCCATTTTGTTATTCGATTGTCCCTGTGTTAAATATAGTTTTTTGTTTGGTTTTCGCTTAGCCGTAAGTCGGCACTGTATACTGTACAGGTTTTTTTTTTTTTCTTTTTTCATTACCTGTTTTTCCCCCCTTGTGATTCTGTATATGAACCAGTTTATTTTGATCCCTCCCGTTTCCAGCCAGTACTCAGTACTGTGTTTTGTTTTGCCCATTTTGTCAGGGAGAAGTGCTAGGTAAGATGCCCGTGGGTGTACATTACATCATCAGCTTTTCTATAGATACAGCGCTTTACACAAATTTGTCGCCAATTAATAACACAGAATGAAATGGAGCGACAGCTATCAAACACAACACTCAATCTGAGTGATACCACTGCAGCCAATTTGCGCCAGACTTGGTCACGCAACATATTACAGGTAGTATGAAGCATATGTAGCATATCACTAGTACGAACACTGTGTTGCGCTCCCCTCCATACTCCTAGCGTTACCATCACGGAGGGGAGGTTGTGACACTCAGTGGCGTACTTTTAATAATGTAACTGAACACAACAACAAGGAGTGCAGGGGCAGGAACTTATGTAGTGACCAGGTGATGGGATAAGTGAACACAGGTGCAAACAATGAAACAATGATCGCTCAGCCCGGAGCTGTCCATGGTGCTGGTCTGTGTCCCTGCCGTGCTTCAGGGTCCTCTTTGCGCCCTCTGGTGGAGGGTTAGGGTTTTGGTTAACCCTATGCGCCCTCTGCTGGGTTAGGGTTAACCCTCTGTGCCCTCTGGTGGAGGGTTAGAGTTAACACTTTTGCGACCCTATGGTGGAGGGTTAGGGTTAACCCTCTGCGCCTTCTGGTGGGAGGGTTAGGGTTAAACCTCTGTGCCCTCTGGTAGAGGTGGAGACTGCTGGACCATGACACAAATAGTTCTGTCAACAAGAGAAGGTAAAAGAAAACACAAGTCAGGAAGATAAATGAGTGCATCCATGACCCAGTAGATAAGAGCAAAGCAAATGCCACATTAAACATCATTATACAAATTAAGTGTATCCAAAACCTAAACTACAGAACATAAAAAATATGAGTACATCCAATGCATGTGCAAGCAGTGCATGTTCGACTGGAGGTATTGGAGGGTGCAGTTCCAGTCATAGACCAATAGGCTACCACAAGTGACTCGAATTTGATGTGTGCTGCTACCAGCAACTGAAGTGCATGGAGCAGAGAAGTGGGTTAGGGTTAGGGTCAGGGTTAGCCAGTGCAGTGTGTGGAGCAGAGTAGAGGAGTGGGTTAGGGTAATTTTCTAGATCCACAATTGAGAGCTTTGGCTCAGCTACAGCACCTGCATAAAACCATCTATATAAGTATACAGTGCTGTGCAAAAGTATTTGTCCCCTTACAGATTTCTTATGTTTTTGCTTTTTGGTCACACTTACATTTTTCAGATCATCAAAGAAATATTAATATCAGACAAAGACAACCTGAGGGAATACAAAATGCAGTTTTTAAATGATGATTTCATTTATTAAGGGAAAAAAAGCTATCCAAACCAACCTGGCCCTATGTGAAAAAGTAATTGCCCCCTAGACCTAATAACTGGTTGTGCCACCCTCGGTGGCAACAACTGCAACCAAGCGTTTGTAAAAACTGGCAATGAGTCTTTCACATCGCTGTGGAGGAATTTTGGCCCACTCTTCTATGCAGAATTATTTTAATTCAGCCACATTGGAGGGTTTTCAAGCATGAACGGCCTGTTTAAGGTCATGCCACAGCATCTCAATCGGATTTAAGTCCGGACTTTGACTAGGCCACTCCAAAACCTTCATTTTGGATTTTTTGAGCCATTCAGAGCTGGACTTGCTGGTGTGCTTCGTATCATTGTCCTGCTGCATAACCCAAGTGCGCTTGAGCTTAAGGTCCCGAACATTCTCCTTCAAGATTTTCTGGTAGAGAGCAGAATTCATGGTTCCATCAATTACGGCAAGTCGCCCAGGTTCTGAAGCAGCAAAGCAGCCCCAGACCATCACACTACCACCACCATGTTTGACTGTCGGTATGATGTTCTTTTCTGAAATGCTGTGTTAGTTTTACGCCAGATGTAACGGGACGCACACCTTCCAAAAAGTTCCACTTTTGTCTCGTCAGTCCACAGAATATTTTCCCAAGTCTTGGAGATCATCAAGATGTTTTTTGGCAAATGTGAGACGGGCCTTTGAGTTCTTTTTGGTCAGCAGTGGTTTTCGCCTTGGAACTCTCCCATGGATACCATGTTTGCCCAGTCTCTTTCTTATTGTTGAATCGTGAACTCTGACCTGTTCTACGTTCTTTTGTGACCTCCTGGATGAGTCGTCGATGCGCTCTTGGAGTAATTTTGGTAGGCCGACCACTCCTGGGAAGGTTCACCACTGTTCCATGTTTTCTCCATTTGTGGATAATAGCTCTCACTGTGGTTCGCTGGAGTCCCAAAGCCTTAGAAATGGCTTTGTAACCCTTTCCAGACTGATAGATGTCAATGACTTTGTTTCTCATCTGTTCTTGAATTTCTTCAGATCGGGGCATGATGTGTTGCTTTTTGAGATCTTTTAGCCTACTTCATGTTGTCAGACAGGTTCTATTTAAGTGATTTCTTGATTCTACATGTCTGGCAGTAATCATGCAGGCCTGAGTGTGGCTAGTGAAATTGAACTCAACTTTCCCAAAAATGTGGTTAATCACAGTTAATTCATGATTTAAAAAAAGGGGGGGCAATTACTTTTTCACATAGGATCAGGTTGGTTTGGATAGCTTTTTTCCCTTAATAAATGAAATCATCATTTAAAAAC
This sequence comes from Galaxias olidus, assembly GCA_026901105.3. Taxonomy (NCBI): domain Eukaryota; kingdom Metazoa; phylum Chordata; class Actinopteri; order Galaxiiformes; family Galaxiidae; genus Galaxias; species Galaxias olidus. The sequence continues at coordinate 3,185 of JAPMUY010008261.1, read as the reverse complement.
AGCTTTTTGTATTGACTCAGGTTATCTTTGTCTGATATTAAAATTTGTTTGATGATCTGAAACATTTAAGTGTGACAAAAAAGCAAAAACAGAAGAAATCTGTAAGGGGGCAAATACTTTTGCACAGCACTGTATATAGGTGTGTTTGTTACATCGTAACCATTTATATAAGAATATATAGGTGTGTTTGTGACATTCTAACTATTTTGTAATTCCCTATGAGAGACCAGAGAGGCTGCTTAATGTTTATCATAATGAGTATATTGTTAAAATAAAGATGTCACCTACCAACAATGAGTTGAATCTGAGTCTCTTTCACCTGGCTCCCCTAAGAGGGAATTAAACACCTGTACATCCCTTCATCAGAGTTTCACTCTGAAGAGTTTCAGAGAGACGTTGCCTTTCTTCAGTTCTCCAGTGAACAGAGTGGTCCTGTTTCGGTAGGATGGGTTCTGACCGTCACTAGAGGAGCGGCCATCTTGGTGAAGGTGTACGTATCTGGGTGTCAGGTCCGGTCTGGACCACTCTATCGTCATGTCAACAGCACTGAGGGCAGGTACCAGGTGAGATGGATGACGTCATGATCAGCTACTGCTACTATTGGTTGAGGGGAACCAATCACCACAGACTGAGCTTGAAACAAACAAAACAGCAAATGCAGTTATTTATTAAATAGAACAAAGATAAAATAAAAGAAAACCTTTAGTTAAATGCTGCATTGACACAAATACATGCATTCTACATGTTACACATTAATATAAAACGTATAGAATTAAAGCCCATTGTAATTTGAAACAACAAGGCTGACCGATATCTACTACGATATCTACTATGTTGTCAAGGTAAAAATCCTCGAAGACAAATTAATGATTTCTTTTACTATGTCAGCAAACAGGTTAAAACACAAGACATGTTAACAGTCCTGCCCACTTTCCTCACTGAACGGACTTGATATTGTTCTATTAATATACTATAATAATTATATTATCTATCATAAAGAGACATGATACTTTATGACTATACAGTCGTATGCTATAACTATATTATCTATCATTTTAATAAAGATACATGATATTCTACTATTACTATACTTTGATGTAATAAATGAAACATTCTATCCTAGCTTTGATGTAATAAATGAAACATTCTCTACCTATGATGTAATAAATTAAACATTCCTTACCTAGCTTTGATGTAATAAATGAAACATTCTCTACCTAGCTTTGATGTAATAAATGAAACATTCTCTACCTAGCTCTGATGTAATAAATGAAACATTCTCTACCTAGCTTCGATGTAATATATGAAACATTCTCTTGCCAGCTTTGATGTAATAAATGAAACATTCCATACCTAGCTTTGATGTAATAAATGAAACATTCCATACCTAGCTTTGATGTAATAAATAAAATATTCACTATCTTTGATGTAGTAAATGAAACATTCTCTACCTAGCTTTGATAAATAAATGAACATTTCCTACCTCATAAATTAATTTTAAAAGTCTTCATTCCACATTCCCATAAGTTCATTAGTTCACCTTGAAACCTGAAGTCTAGACTTACTTGTTCCAACACGGCAGGTAAAGAGCAAACCAACAACCAGGAAAAAAATACTGTAGTTCATATTCACTTTCCTCAAGACAATAATGTATCCACAGCTGTGAGTTAGTTTGAGCAGAGTAAAGACAGCACTATATCCACACCTTAAGGTAGTTTAATCAGAGTAAAGACAATAATATATCCACAGTTTAAGGTAGTTTGATCAGTTTAAGGCTAGTTGGGTCACATGATTCCATTGAAGCTAAGCAATAAGTGGTGATTTAAACATTAATGACAGAAAGAGAGTAAGGTCAGGAGTGAACAGTAGAAACATTGACTTTACTGTAGCTAACTGTATTTATACATCCACAATAAATCAAAGCTCTTTGTTACGATTGTGGTTGCCAATGATGACTGGATTATTCACTGCAACAGGCCTATATTTATATGTATATAAATCAATAATATAAAAATATATATTTAATAAAAATGTATTTTTGTGAAACATTATAATTATTGTAATGATTCCGATGACACTAGAGGTATGGTAAGTATTGATGAAGACTCAGGGTCAAAGGTCAAAGTGTCTCCTGTCCTACTGTTTGTGCATTGTTTGAACAAATGCGCCCTCTGGTGCACAGAAAATGTAACAACATCAAGAGATACTTTCTTGGTGCGCATGTATGTATGTGTGTGTGTGTGTGGGGGGGGGGGGTTATACTTAGATTGTAGGCTTGCTGTTGGTGTGTGTGTGGGGGGGGTGTATACTTTGATTGTAGGCTTGCTGTTAGTGTATGTGTGTGTGTGTGTGTGTGTGGTGGGTGGGGGGTATATTCTAGTTTGTAACTTGTAGCTGTTGGTGTATGTGTGTAGGGGGGTATATTCTAGTTTGTAACTTGTAGCTGTGTGTGTGTGTGTGTGTGTGAGTGTGTGTGTGTGTGTGTGTGTGTGTGTGTGTGTGTGTGTGTGGGTGTGTTGTTGTTGCAAACATAATATCCAATAAAAGTAAAAAATAACAATTTATTTGGTCTTTCTCTCCTACAGCCTCTGTGAGCGTCACTCCTTACAGATCTCAGTTCTTTGCGTACGAGACTATCTCTCTGAGCTGTGAGGAGGAGCAGCAGGGGAGCAACAGGGGAAGCCCACTGGGTGGAGGGTGGTGGGGGACACCTCTGGAGGGTAGTGTGGTTCTAGTTGGGGGTCTTTTGAAGGCTCCTCCTGTGCCATCAAGGTTGCGTTCCCTTCCCACACTGGAGTGTACTGGTGTGAGTCTGACTCAGGACAACGCAGTGACGCTGTGATCATCACAGTGACCGGTAGGTTCTACTGTCTAACTCCATCACAGTGACTGGTAGGTTCTACTGTCTAACTCCATCACAGTGACTGGTAGGTTCTACTGTCTAACTACATCACAGTGACTGGTAGGTTCTACTGTCTAACTACATCACAGTGACTGGTAGGTTCTACTGTCTAACTTCATAACAGTGACTGGTAAACTGGAAAATCCACATGCTTCATTGTTGCAGTGTTGTTTATATTCTCTTATATGTAAATGTTTGTTGTATTTATCTAAAAGCTATGGCACTGCTTACGTGAAGCATTTGGAGAGGAGGATGGGTTAAACGGTGGGGTAGGAGGAGGAGG
>JAPMUY010008260.1:0-67302 GCA_026901105.3 Galaxias olidus | reverse complement strand
CATTTTCTAGTTTTCAGTGTTTCCGAGGCACGATCGATGGTAAGTTTATTAATTTACAATTTTTATTTTTTATTTTTACGTATTAGCGAACTTCTTATCAATTTAGTCTATAGTGACATTTTGTGTAGCCAGTTTTAACTATTGTTTATCATAAGAAAATTGTTTGTTACGTTAGAATTTAAATTTGGTTAGCTAACGTAAGCAACTCTTCTCTAACTTAGCCTACTTACCAGATGTAATTTGGCTTACATTTACCTAAAATGAATTGCAGTTATTGGTGTTCGTTGGCATACAATCTTTATCTTTGTTAGTAGATTAATTGTAAATGTTAAAGTTATCCACATATAGTTTGATTATATTAGTAGCCTATGTCTGATTAAAGTGAATTAATTGTAGTTGTAGCTCAACTAGATGATAATAATAATACACTTAATTTAAATAGCACCTTTCAAAAACAAGGTTACAAGATGCTTGCCAATAAGAACAAATAAAACAAAAATACAATATAAGTAGGTTACAGTAAAATGAAATAAGATCATGGATTTTTATTTTATTTTATTTATCAAGGCTGTTCCTTGGTTAATAAATGTATTTCTGTATAGGAGCAATTACAAGGATATTAGGGAGAGATTGACCATGCTGGTGGAGCAAGGACCAGGCTGGTGGAGAGATGGACCGACTGGGGAAGCGATGACTAGGCTGATGGAGACGTGACTGGTTAGTGGGGCTGTGTGGTATTAAATAAGGCGGAAAGTTATTGTTATTCAGAAAATAATTTTCACGTGTAGATTTTCTAGTTTCAATTATGTACCACCTAATATTGCTAATAAATAATTAATAATAAATGTGTGATATAGCCTATACCTTTATCCACAAGTTAAATGTCCAAATATGGAGTATAAACAGAACGTAACGCACAATTTTCTGTTATTATATTTTCTTGTTATGGTCAAGTTGCTTCTGCTGTTTGGGCCAGCTATTCTCCTCTCCTGTTGGGAAGCCATACACCCGGATCCCTTTATCGGTACAATTGGTGCGATCGAATGCTGCACAACCGACCATGGTAAGACCCCAATCTACACTGAAAAGATTTCTTGATTACATTTTTGTTGTCAATACAATTTCTGGAAAATATGGTATGTCACAATTATCTGACATAGTGAATAAATTGCAAAACAACTAATGATAATAATTGTTAAAACATTACAGGTGGAAGTTGGGGCATTTTGGTGAAAGCCAGTGGCTACTATGTCTTTACATGCTATTGTACTTTAGAGACGTGGAGTGCACTTCGCTGACCTTTATCAAGGTGTCACAAGTCAACAGATTCTAGCCAGAACCTGTCTTTTATATGCCTAGGTTGTAACTCATGTAGTTTCAATTCAGAGAAGCAACATTTTGAATTATTATTATTATTATTATTATTATTATTATTATTATTATTATTATTATTATTATATACATTGGGCACCATTTGACAAAAATACAGCACTGTACCATGTGGGCTTTTTTTGGCAGGCTCACCATATCCCTGAAAGATTGAAATTGTTCGATTTCACTGCTCTTTAATGTTTTGATGTAAAATGGAATCTGTTCTGTTTCAGTTCTAATAAACGCTTTGCACTAACATTTTGCAATTGGAAGTTGAGAATTTTTTTAAGGGTTACATACATTAAATGGGAGATTACTGTCTTCTAAAACCTTTATGTGAAAAGCCAACCTAATTTTCTAATAAGTGAGTAAATATGTAATTTAATTACTACATAAGTAATTTTGCTTACATGTCAAATTCAAATATTTTTTCTTTTAAAAGATTCTAATTGATAGAAAATCTATATTTTGTAAGTATTGCACTAGTAGGCTACTAAGATGTCCATCTGTGGTTCTTCCTGAATCTTGGGTGGATAGAATTGTCAATTTTAAACATTTTATTTGCTTGCAAGAAATTAAAATGAGTGTTTTATCTGTTGGCACTAGATATCTTTAATGTGTTTTTATATTTTCTTTATAAAATGTTCTGTATTTTTACTGGATCTAAGAAATTAAAACTTAGCTTGAAGTACTTGCATCATAGACAATGTGCCAAAATCAGATTATTTAATTGTAATATAAAATAATTGTTTTATAGTGCATTGAATCACAAGTCCTCAGTAGCTAGCATATGTATCCTCCCTCTGTAGCTCTGCTTTACGATATTGCCGCCAATTGATATTAAGTAATATAAATACATGTTAATAATAAAAGTAGTAGACATATAAATTATATAACAACAGTAATCAATGTACATTATACGTTATTATTTGCCAAAAATGGCTGTAAATATAGACACTGCTGCTGTCAGTCAGACTGAAACCCATCCAAAACGGTTGACAGCGCAGAATCCTTTTTGAACTATTGACAGCTACATGAACCACGTGATCGCGTGTTGGAAAGAACAACGAGTGTTGCAACTCTCTTTTTCAACGGCTCTGGTAAACATATGCGCGCTATGGTTACAAGGGTAACCATTGACTAGCTAGCCACTGCGCTATTATGAAATTATTGGTTCATGGAGCAACAGCAGCAGTTTCGACCTCAGTTTCGCAGTTGATAGCAGTACACAGCTGAAACTACGGATATTTGGAGTGGCTGGCTGCTAGCACACACCACAATTTCAACAGATCTAGTTAAACAGACTACCTAGTTATTATTATTATCATTATTAATTTACACAGGGTCACCTGAGATAGACAAGACATTCAAGTATCCCCAAGCTCTAGTTCCAGGTGAATGTTACAATGCTCAAAGTAGACTAAATGTGTTTGAAGTTCCTCCTCCCAGAAGGTCGTACTGGACATAGTTAAGATTCTGAAAGGTTTGTTAGGTGCATATTAGGTCATTCTGTGTGGGGGTTGATGTGTGGAGTTCCTTTGGGCTTGCAAGATGGTGTGAAGTTGGCCTTCCTCTGTGTTGGTCTTGGTGTTTCCCTGGACTCATTGTTCCCTGGACGTAATGCTGGGCAAACCTGACTATCCACTTGGTTTGGAGACTCAGGTCTCCCGTCCATTTTGCTGGACACCACTCAAATGGGGCGACGCTTCAGCGGAGCTAATTTAGTCAGGCAACTCAGTCAGCAGCATTTATCCACATCACACCAATCACATATGCTCACTAGTTGAACGTGGTCTTCTTAAACCTCAGTTCTCTTTCACAATGGCTCGTCAACTGCATCAATGCACTACTGCACACACTATGCGCCTGCTTGCTCCTGCTTGCTGCTTAGCAACCTCTATACTCCATCTATTTTGGGTCTGTTGTTCATTATCTATTAAGGGATTCTGTAGATATCTTGCTCCCTACGCATGGTTCACTGAGTGTTGAACATGACCATGGGCGGAAAAGTAATTCATAACAGCAGACCCTTGACGCCAAACTTCAATGTAGTATTCCATGGTTACTAGGCACCTTTGCAGGCTGACTAAGCGAAGTGGTACTAATAGCTTTCTGTTTTTTCAAAGATTTAAGATTGTTTTTTGCACGTTTTTGAAAATAATTTTTATATTTTTAGATGGCTAATGTTACGCTGTTTACAAAGATGCAATTTCTATGACAGTATAATGGTAAATTTTTGCGAAATCGATTGATTCCTCTATCAGCGATCACGATGTTACGGGCGAGATGTTATTATTTGAATTCTTCACTTCCACCCTTAGGTTGCTGCAAATCTGTTCTATCAAATAATATAGTTAGTTATTCGCAAGATTGTTTAAGATCTTTAAATAAATGTACTTATAAGATAGATGGATATTTGAAAGAGTCCCTGATGTGTTTTGGGCTTTTTCGGAGGAATTAAGACGGGAAACGGAGGCAAGGAAGCAGAGATGGAAAGACGAGAAAACTCATCCTGCGTCAACATGATTCTGGAGAGTGGAGCCACCTGTAGCCTGGCCTCGTCGATCTGCAGCCTGTGAACCATCTTGACCCGGAGAATCGTGGCTCCGTTGGATGCAGAGTGGATGTGGAAGAGCCCAGTCAGCGTAATCTTTTGGTTCTGCAGCCGTCTGAAGTGGAGCCTGTTGCACATTGTTTAGGAGATCATGCTACCAAGTGTTCATCCGAGCATGGACGAGCTCCTGTGGAGAGATCGGCTAAACCGTCGTTGACTGAAGTGGACACTGATCACAGTGACTTCAAACATCGCAAAAGACTTTGACTTGTGCATTTTAATGCTAGGAGCCTCATTACAAAGATGGACATCTTAAGGATTTGGATAAGTCACTCTGACCCCAACATCATCGTTATATCAGAATCTTGGCTAACTTGCCATGTCTCAGATTTAGATGTTAATTTAGATGGTTTTAATATTTTCAGAGCAGATAGAATCAAAAGAGGTGGTGGTGTTGCTAATAATGCCTGAAACAATTTAAATGTATCTGTAAAGGTTTCCACCTCAGTCCTAGGTCAATGTGAACTTTTAGTGATCAATGTTAATCTTGGTCACGGGTTACCTCTTATTGTTGCAGGTGTGTATCGTCCGCCTTCCGCTAATTCTACTGCTCTAACCGGTTTGTCAGAGTTACTTATATCTTTGATGAGTTTCGAAGCTGTTATTATGTTATTATTAACTTGGACTGGATGTCCAAAGCCGCCGATGATTTTAAACATTTGTGTAATGAATTCAGTCTTACCCAATTAATCACAGAACCCACACGGCCAAATATGAGGAATCTTAATAAGTCTTTCCTGTTGGATCTGATCCTGACAAATATGCCACATAAATAAACACATTCCTGTGTTTTCCCAATAGATTTTAGTGATCACTGTCCAGTTGGCTGTATTATAGACACTAAAACGAAGAGATCTGGATTTCGGTATGTCTATGAGGTCTTTTAAGAAATTTGTTGAGCAGGCATTTTTAAGTGACTTTTATGACAGTGATATAACTCTATATCCAGATGCTGAATTAGCCCTGGAAAATTGTCTAACTTTTTTCATTTGTTAGCAAACAAACATAAAAAAAATAGAAGCAATCCTTGGTGTACTTATGAAATAGGAGTGAAAATATTACAGAGAAACAAAGCTTGGGCTTTGGCAAGATCTACTGCTTGTGATGTGGACTGGCAAACATTTAGACATCTTAGAAATACATGTACGTACATGGTGGAAAGTGCTAAATCTACAAAATATTTGAACAATTTATCTGAATGTCCCTATATAACCGGAGTGAGAGTTGTGTCCGTATATTCGGCACAAAGTCAAATACATTTTCAGTGGGTGTTGGACTCCGCCAGGGCCACCCCTTGTCATGATTCTGTTTGTGATTTTCATGGATAGAATCTCAAGGCGTAGCCGAGGGGAGGAGTGTGTCCAGTTTGGGGACCTCAGAATCGCTTCTCTGCTCTTTGCAGATGATGTGGTTCTGTTGGCTTCTTCAGACTGTGACCTTCAGCATGCACTGGAGCGGTTTGCAGCTGAGTGTGAAGCGGTCGGGATGAGAGTCAGCACCTCCAAGTCTAAGGCCATGGTTCTCTGCCGGAAAACGGTGGAGTGGCCAACCAAACTTTTATTAATATAATTCTACAAACTTACTTGATCAGGTAGATCATTTAATAATAATAATAATAATAATAATACATTGAATTTATAAGGCGCCTTTCAAGGCACTCAAGGTCGCCGTACAGTAATATAAAAAACAGTTCTCATAAAAATAATAAAAATAAATAAATAAATAAAATAAAATAAGATCAAAATAAGTAGTATACAATTAAAAAGGCATGGAGCCTGCAATCGAGCATTAAAAAGCATCACGTGGGACAGTAAGCCAGCCTAAACAAATGGGTTTTGAGGTGGTTTTGGAAACAGGAAATTGAGTCCAGATTTTTGATGTCAGGGGGGAGGGAGTTCCATAGACGTGGGGCGGAGCAGCTGAAGGCTCGCGATCCCATGGTGGACAGACGAATTCGGGGGACGATCAGGTTGATGGAGGAGGTAGATCTGAGGGACCGGGTGGGAGTGTTAATATGAATGAGGTCAGACAGGTATGGAGGGGCTAGATTGTGGATGGCCTTGAATGTATGGAGGAGGATTTTGAAATTTATTCTGTATTTGATGGGAAGCCAGTGGAGTTGGAGCAGAACGGGGGTGATGTGACAGATGGCAGGGGTTTTGGTGATGATGCGTGCGGCAGCGTTCTGGACTAATTGCAGTTTATGGAGGAGTTTGTGGGGGAGACCGAAGAGGAGGGAATTGCAATAGTCCAAGCGGGAAGTGACAAGAGAGTGTACCAGGACTGCAGTGGTGTTGGGAGTGAGTGAAGGGCGGAGGCGGTTGATGTTTCGGAGGTGGAAGTAGGCGGACCGGATGGTGTTGTTGATGTGGGTGTGAAATGATAGGGTGCTGTCGAGGACAACACCCAGACTCTTAACCTCGGGGGAGGGGGAAACCGAGGAGTTGCCGATGGTGAGGGAAAAACTGGGGAGTTTGCTGAGTGTGGACTTGGAGCCAATGAGGACTACCTCTGCTTTATTATCGTTTAATTTGAGGAAGTTTGAGGTGAACCAGGATTTGATTTCCTGTAGGCAGGCACAGAGGGAGGAGGGTGGGAAGGTGGAAGAGGGTTTGGAGGAAACATAGAGCTGGGTGTCGTCCGCGTAACAGTGGAAATGGATATTGTGTTTGCGGAAGATCAGACCAAGTGGAAGGAGGTAGATGATGAATAGGATGGGGCCAAGGACGGAGCCCTGGGGAACACCGGATGAAAGGGGGAGGGGTGGGATGTGAATGATTTTAATTGAATGAACTGAGTGCGGCCAGATAGATAGGAGTGGAACCAGTCTAAGGGTGTGTGTGATAGTCCAATGGAGGCTAGTCTGTCGAGGAGAATGGAGTGGGAAATGGTGTCGAAGGCCGCGCTCAGATCGAGGAGAATGAGAATGGATAGTAGTCCAGAATCAGCTGCCATCAGGAGGTCATTAGTGATTTTTATGAGGGCTGTTTCGGTACTGTGACGGGGGCGGAAACCGGATTGGAACTGTTCATATAGATTGTTACTGGAGAGGTGAGCCTGAATTTGTAATGATACTGTCTTTTCCAGGATTTTTGAGAGAAATGGCAGGTTGGAGATGGGACGAAGGTTATTTGCAATGTTTGGGTCTAAACCAGGCTTCTTTATTAGGGGAGTAACAGCAGCGGATTTGAAAGAAAGTGGGACAGAACCAGAGGTGAGGGAGGAATGAATGATGGCTGTTATCAAGGGTAACAGGGAGGGGAGGGAGGCTATAACCAGGGAGGATGGCAGGGGGTCAAGTTGGCAGGAGGATGGCTTGGAGGTCCGAATGAGTTTGGCTAGATCAGTGGCAGAGGGGAGTTGGAAGCAGGAGAGACGTGCAAAGAGCGGGGGATGGGGGACAAAAGGAGGTGGACCAGATGTGTGAGGGGTCAGTTGTTGGTGGATGGTGGCTATTTTGGAGTTGAAACATGACATCAGGGAGTTGCAATGCTCATTGGAGTAAAAGTGTGGGGGAAGGAATCAGGGGGGCGTAGTGAATTGTTGACCAATGAGAACAGGGCCCTGGAGTTCCCAGCACCCGCAGTGATTTTATCGGTGAAATATTGGGTTTTGGCTGAGGAGAGGGCGTCTTTGTAATGAAGGATATGGGCATGGTGCATCTGTTTGTGTATGGTGAGTCCGGTTTTCCTGAAAAGCCGCTCCAGCTGACGTCCTTTGGCTTTCAGCAGATGTAAGTGAGGGGAGAACCAGGGGGCAGAGTGGGGGAATGAGACAGTCTGAGTTTTGAGGGGGGCAAGTGTGTCCAGTAGGGTTTGGAGACTGTCGTTGTAATGACAGGCGAGCTGATCCGGGGTGAATGGGGGGTGAATTTATTTACATAACATCATTACCAACTTAAGTTTTGTGTAATTTGATGTGATTTTGGAATTTTCTTAAACAATATTAAACTGTATTTTTAAAATATCTGCAAATGTAAAGCACAGTGGGGTAAGGGAGGGGCCCGTCTAAACCAAAATATGCAACAGTAAGAAAAAATCTGTTTAAAGTCCCCCTCCAGTCATTTTATAAAACATTTAAAATATCCTGCTTAAACGTATAAATCATGTCTATATGTTTTTTCTGCAATATACGTTTAATTACCTTGTTAAAATAAAAAAAATGTAATCTTCTCTTTCTGCCTCATTCAAATTACTGAATTTGAGTCGCCCCTCCATTCGAATACCCGTCATGCTTATTGCCTGACACCTGTTGTGCCCTACATACAAGTTCTGTTTGTCCTTGAATGTGTTTTTCCATTATTGTTTGAACGTCACCGTGATCAAACACTAAAAATAACTCTTAAAACTTAACTTTGTCCCGACTCCATTTTAGTTTTTTTTTGTGTTTGCATTTGGGTCTCTTCACTTGTTTGCTCCATAAACAGAATGACGGAACCAAGTCCAGGCCGTGACAATCAGATTACGCAGCATATTAAAAGAAACCTGATTACAAGTTCTACAGTGTAATCAGAGTATGTTATTCTGAGTGTGTGTCTGTAAGACTGTAAGACTGTCTAACAATGCTGGCGGGTTCCCTAACTCCTGTATTTAGATCAGGAGCAGGCCACAAAGTCAGCACACACTCCATATCTTCTGTTCTGCCACTCAGCTAACAAATCAACTGTGTGCACAACAGTGATTAACAGCTTTGCTTCCGCGTCACTCTTGCAGACGTTAATTGACTTGGTTTGCGGAATCCAGATCAGGTGAGTTGCTCAATTAAAGCTAGCTTAGCTTGGCATGGTACCTAAACGCAAAAGTAAGCCAATGGTGACATCAGATCAACTCATCTAGGTCCATACAATGAAAAGTACCTACGATACATCATCAAATCCTCGTTCCAAGGTTGTTTTTCTCAGGTTATTACAGAACACTGAAAGAGTTTTGGAGATAATAGGTTGTTCATGAGGTTTCTGTTAATGTGGAGAATTAATGAGCATTGTTGTTGGCTATGTCATTTATGATAGTGTAGCTTTGTAATGCACAAATTCAGTATTCAATGAGTAGATTAAGTCAGTTTCTAAAAGAAGGACGTGGAAAGACACAAAATTGACCTGCTAACTTCTGGAAAAATAGTAGATATCCTGTAAGGAAGAAAAGTTTTATGCCCAGCTATTTTTCAAGCAAATTCCTTTGAACTTAGAATTTCTTAACTTTCTTGATTACAAGCTGTCAGCTGTGAGGTAGTGAAGCTGGATAGTCAAACAGCTCCTTCTATTTGTCCATGGTACACACTAAGCCAGCCTGCTGCTGCCTGTGTGGTGGATACCCACTGAGGTAGCAGTGTGTTGGGAACAAAGCTGTTCCATGGTGGGTCTGAGCCAAGGCTCAGGGTGCAGACACAGAAAGGTGGTAGGAGTCTGAGTCTTAGGCCAGCTGTTCTTAGTCTTATAGTTTAATCAACAGACAAAACCCAAAGTGATGGTTGTGTCCCTAATCAGTGCATTGTGAGGGAACGCGATCGAGTAACTAGAAACGCTAACTGCACTTCACTCCACCCCACCCCACACAGTTGGCATAACCTTAGACCCTGGATGAGGTCATCTAACATGGCTACGTTGCTGCCTCTTTACTCCGTAGCTTTCCTTCCCAGCCTGCACTATAGCAGCTACTCTGACTGAGCAGTCTCCCCGACCGTTTGTCACTTCTGTGTATCATATACACACGAGTGGATCAAAAGCGCAGAGGTCATTGGGGTTGGAGCTTGGTCTTGGTCCTATCGTCCCTAGAGCAACCAAGCTGAGAGTTTGTTGTCGGTTATTGCTGTTGAAAGTCTAGGCTATTAGGTGTTTTATTGGTTTCTCAGAGAATAAAAAAAAATCTACTGGACCAAAAGGGGATTGGCCGGTTGTTTGCAGTCCTTGATCCGATCTGGGTAATTTTGACTGAACCTGCTCTTTTTGTCTCCCACAGGTGACTAGTTAAAGTAGTGGTTGTGGTTGGCCTGGTAACCATGGCTACGTCTAGGTGGCAGTCGGAGTCCCTCCCTCCCTGTGGTCAACTTGTCCTGCTGATCCTTTCCTTGCACATGTGTGTCTGCCGAGAGTCTCCCACAGGTGCTGAGACCCTCTCAGCCTCACCTGCTCGCGAGTGCACCAGGAAAGAGCACCCAGTTGTCCCCTTCCAAGGTGAGCCGATACACATTAAGGGATCAAAAAAATGTGTGCTCATCAGATAAAGCTACCAAAAATGGCATGTATGTCTAGTGTGTAAGTACTATAGCTCCATTTTGGTTGTTGTATTCTTTTCAAACATTGTAATTCCCCCCAAATGCTGTGACGAATCACAAGAGATGTGGCTTTAAAACTATTCTCAAGAGTCTCCTGCTGTCCTGGACCCAAAAAACAGACACCTGAATGCAAGCCTGTCCCACATAAATGTGCTTTCTGGCAATGGGCAACCACTGTGAAAACCTTTTTTTTGTCAAGCCCCTTATCTGTCAAGCCTTTCCCTCCACCTGTCCGTCCCCCTCTCACTTCTGATGGCAGCATAGAGGGCCCTTCTGAGGTCTTTCAGACGTCCATTATCCACTTTGTATGGTCTTAAAGCATGTCAGACCTGAAAAAAAACACATGTACAGACACACATGTGCATTTTGGCATTGGCAGGTATATTTGTCAATATAACACCAGTCACATTGGCGGGCAGCCAATGAGGTTTCGTTTCATGCAACATAAAAAAAAATTGTAGTTTTCGCGCAAGCTGAATATTCAATAACGTCAGGGCGAGCTGGTAGTGTTGAGCAGGCAATTGATGTTAACCTGCCGCATTGCTTTAAGTCGAGACAGGTTAGTTCTTTTGATAGCATCTTTTAAATTTAGCTACTTAAATATTTCTGTCCCTTATCGCCAGCTAGCGCTAACGCTATACGTTACCTCATTTGCAGTGTTGGGTAGTAACTGAGTACTGAGTAATGTATTTACTATCACCAGTAACGAGTAGTGTAAGGGATTACAATTTCCAAAACAGTAATTAAATTACAGTTACTAATCCAATCCAAGCTGAGTTACTGCAGTGCCAATAACATTTTTTTTTTGTCATTGATAGGCTATCTTGGGACATTTTCACGCTTTGCAGATCAGGGTAGGTCACGTCGGCTACTAGCAAAGATGCCTTTTACGGGTTACGTTAGCTTGTTCAAATTATACTGGAATGGCCTGGCATATGCTCAAAACAGCGCGGACATACACAGAGCAGGGGAAAATAATCATCAATGAGAAACATACATGAAAGCAGTGAGAATTTGTAATGCAATTAAATTAATGGTTAAAACAGAAAACAACCAGTGCCTTAAGATGATAACTTTGATCTAGGTTGTCTGCACAAACAGAGCCAGCTATTTCGTCTCGTCTTAATTAGTCAGTGCATAATGAACAGAGATATCTTTGTAATTTACCTTGTCAATATTTTGAACTGATGGACTGTGAGGTCAGGGAGGTATGGGGTTGAGACTCCAAATCAGTTTTATTTCTCAAATATTTTATATATGTATAAATGTATAGCCTACATATACCATCAGATTTGATAGGCTGCAGTGTTTGCAGTTAAGCAGTTTGGCTGATTGTTTAGCCTACTAGCTCTTCCTGTCAGGTTAATTATTGTTCCAACACAGTGGATTCAGTTCTAAAAGGAGCTGGCTTAACAGGTTGTATGTCACATTTAAGGGGAGGGGGGGACTAGGGAAGGTAATATAGTTAATATAACGAGTAACTTAACTAATTACTTTTGATACCAAGTAATAAGTAAAGTAATGTTATTACTTTTTAAAGGAGTAATATGTAAATAGTAACTTATTGCAAATCCTGAGTAACTTTCACTTCTCATTTGTATCAGTGTTGTTGTTGCCGTCTGCAAGCACAGACGCAAAAAGTTCAGCTCATTAGCTACCTACTTTTGTTGCCTGTTGGATTCTTTTATAGTTTGATGATGGTTGGGTCAAGTAATTGCAATTCAGATATTAGGGTTTAGATATAGCCGTAGCAATGTGGCATGTATGGAAGGGGTTTTAACGTTACCTTATTGTAATCACATAGTTAATAATGTTAACATGCATGTTAAGGAATTATACTTTCGGAAGGGGAAAAGAAAAGTGCACAAGTGCGCCTGTGTTTGCCTATTGACCAGAGCAGAAAAAAAGTATGTCTGTAGATTTTGTAATTTCTAAATTTGTTGTCAGTGACTTAGTTGGGGGCTAGTCACTCTAAACAGACATGCTAAGTTAACGTGTGTGTGTGTGTGTGTGTGTGTGTGTGTGTGTGTGTGTGAGAGTAAGGAAGAGAAAAGAGCACTATATTATTTTTGTACCATTATTATTGAAAGTAGTACATTATATTTGGCTGTCCACAAGTCCAAAGCCTAAGTGAAGCCTTAAAGTTGTCAAAAAAGGATCTCATATTGTTAGTTTTCAGTCAATAATATTGGTAAGCAATATGATAAATCATTCTGACATGTTGCTATGTTTCTAACGTGGTATGTTAAAGAACAATTGTCTTGTGTTTTGTTGTCTTTCACGGTTGAACGCCAAAACATTGGCTGGTGAAATGTCTGTTTGGCTGTGGGAAGTGAACTTCACTTCAAAGCTGTCTGCGTTTAAACAGATGTTGACAAACTTTTCCTTTGTTGACATAATTTGCAGTTGAAAATGGGTAATATCACAATGTATTGCAATATATGTTGTTGCAATACTCAGCAAATCGTAATATATTTAAAATTGCAATAATATCGTATCGTGGCCGAAGTATCGTGATAATATCGTATCTTGGGACCTTTGGTAATTCCCACCCATAAAAGATAGGTCAGCAGAGGTTGCACAGTAAGAAATTAGATTGCGCGCAGGAACACTGATACACCTTTCTATTTTACAATTCTATTTAAATTGACCACCCTTGTCATGATCGACTGGGAATCTGTCAACTGTTTGAGCACCCTTGCTGCTCAACATGAAGTGCTTGTTAATATAGTGAATATAATAAAATGCAATAGAGCAGAACAGAATCTGTGGAGGAAATTCCCAAAAGCCACAATGTTGTATCTTTTTTTGTTGTGATTTAAATTTTTCCCCCCTAAAGTGGAAGCACAAGGTAGGTCAGACATTTGCATAATGTTATAATTAGAAATTTCAAGAGAGATGGGTGATTATCAATCCTCAGCTTTGCATTTATTAGATTGGATGGACAAATAAGTCTGCTAGAATAAAACGCTGTCAGGTCTTGATGCTAA
Organism: Galaxias olidus; assembly: GCA_026901105.3. Classification (NCBI taxonomy): domain Eukaryota; kingdom Metazoa; phylum Chordata; class Actinopteri; order Galaxiiformes; family Galaxiidae; genus Galaxias; species Galaxias olidus. The sequence continues at coordinate 54,057 of JAPMUY010008260.1, read as the reverse complement.
TGGCCACATTTGGCAACTCCTACACACCCCTCTCACAGCAGGGTAACTGCTCAACCAGCTTAACCATTAGTTTCTACACTTAATTCTTACAAGAAGCTGATAATATGTGCAAGTGGGTTAAGCTGCCTTCACGTAGCCTATAAGAAATTTGCCCTTCATTTGACGCGAGGTAGGGCGCAGAGCATAGCGTCATCAACATAACGTCATCAAAATGATAAGATTTACTGTTGCTAAACTGACGTCTGCATACGAAGCAAAGCCCCTGACACTGTGTCTGTTTGACACTTTAACGTACATAAACGTCTATTTTTATTAAAAATGTATTTAACCGGGAGAAACACCTTAAAAAAATATTATTTAACTGCTGCTTGGCACATTAACGTACATAAATGGCTATTTTTATAAAAAAATTATTTAACCGGGAGAAACACATTAATAAAATATTATTTAATAACATATTTTATAAAAGACCTGGCATCTGTAACGACAACAACAGGCTATTCCTCAAACTTTTATTGAAACAAACATTGGCTACAAATTACCCTCTTCACACGCTCTCACGCCTCATATTTCTCGCGCTTTCACACATTTGCTTTTGGGAAGCGTAAACTGTTATTGCAGACCATTGAAAAATGCTAAAATGCCGCTTTGCATGGCGCGTAAACGCAACGCCTGCATGCGGGAAATAAATAAATTAATAAAATTTGACAGTTCTCTATTTTTTACTTCAAAGCGACAAGCCTTGGCTGACTGCAGTCAAAGCAAAGCAGCGATCCAATGGGAGCATTTGAGAAAGTTCATCACAATTCCGAGGTTAATTTTGTATGTGTTGGTGTAAGAATTAGAAGTTATTAAACTGGGGAAATGGCTCTAAATGGTTATATTTCTTGAAGTACAAAGATGGATAAATGTCTGACTCCGAGGCATGCGGTGACGACCCCAAGCAATAGCACAATACTGTACTCATCTCTGGTGATCATGCAGAGCTTTTCGGAAAGGTTGGCAGCCCTGGCAATAATCAAAAATTTATATAGGCCTATTATATAACCAAATATAAACGAACTTGCTCATACACAAATTAATAAATACTAGAAAGACCGTAGCTGAGCCAGGTAGAGAAAGCATCAGGGCAATGAATTCTTTGTTATACTTAATTTAATTTCTCTCCTTTTCTTTTTTTTCCTCTCCCTACTTTCCCTCCTTTCAGCGCTGAATCCCTGGATGTCAACGTTCTCACGGAGCGGAGTGAAGGACTTCTCCCAAATGACCCTTGACCTCAACAGGAACCAGCTGATCGTAGGAGCCAGGTAAAAATCAATCAAATCTCCCCCATTACTCAGATAACAGCAGAGATTGATTGGTGTCCCTCCCCATCATGCTGAATAATGTGATCCCATTGACAGTCTCCTCTGTCTGTCTCTATGTTGCAGGAACTTCCTGTTCAGACTGAGCCTGAGTAACGCGTCCCTCTTACAGGTGAGTGACAGGTCGAGTGACAGGGCTGATGCATCTGTGTTTATGGTGTAAATGGGAATTTTGGCCCCTGAGTTCTATCAGTGGGGTGCTGCCTGTGTGATTTAAGAGCATTCTAGATTGTGTGTGTGTGTGTGTGTGGGGGGGGGGGGGGGGGGGGGGGGGGGGGGGGGAGAAGAGAGACTAAAGGCTGGAAGAGGGAAAACATGGAGTAAGAGAATGGGGTCAAGGGTGGGTGTGTGTGTGTGTGTGTGTGTGTGCACAGGAGGGGATGGAGGACAGTGTGCGAGTATTAAGAGTTTTAGGAGATGGGGAGTTACTGGAAAAATGTGTCGACTCAGGGTGATAGGGGAGGGCAGGGAGATTAGGGGGGTCTCCTAAAACTGTTGTTCAGGAATGTAAACAGTGTGTAAACTTTACTGGTCCGTGGTTACCGTTTGCCACGGAAACGAGACCTGGCCCATGTCGTGTAACTTAATCCCTCACTCGTTTTTTCCCTCTCTTCTCCTCTTTCGATACTGTAGGACACACTGAATAATTTAGGCTTTAATCCTATCCAGGATTTGTTATCCTCGTCTAGGGACACCAATAGCATTCACATAAGAAAGGGTGAATGTAGGCAGTTTGTTGTGTTTGTTGTGAATCTCATTCCGTTCCATTGGGGGATAGTTTTAGAACTCATGATTGTACACTGTACACAAAAGTAGGATGGTCTTCTCTTAGTGACAGGAGAGAAAAACATTGTCTCTTTTTTGTTTACAAGGCATTGCTGGGCAAGTTAACTTTTTACCTTACTTCATTATTAAAACGCAAATCCAGTAGTCATAGGACACCACAGGACTATATCACCCTTGAAAGCCCCAAAGTGTAAACAGAACTTGATAAATCAGCTTGATGTTTTTTTGCCATGGATAAATGCAACAAGGAATTGACATTTAATTGAAATTAGAGCAGTTTGTTTCTGTTGAACAATTTAAACTTTTATTGGAGGATTTGGGAGCTGAAGAGTGTTCTTGTTTTGGTTTAAACTTTAATATTGTACTGTATTGTAAATATTGTATTGTAAACATTATTATTTATTTTCTGTTTATTTTTCATTTTATTTTTTTGTTGTAATTTATATATTCTGCCTTCAAACAGGGAACTGCTGGAAAAGAGACCTGGTCTCAGTCTGTTAACCCTGTATGAATGTAGGGATAGCAGGCAGAACATTACGGGTTTTGGGGAAACAAGTCAGCAGTATGAATTTGACAGATGTGCGAGTGACGTTATCTGACATTCTCCGCTCTCTTTAGTAACAGAGCCCTTGTACTTTCAAAATGAAAACTCTTTCCCAAATCTAATATTATGTATTTACGTAAAATAACATTAGTTGGTAGTGCCAATATGATGCAACAAGGTTCTGTTTCCCCATGTTGTAAATATAACTAGACAAGCATGAAATTGGACTTTCACTTCTAGAATTCAATGTTCTACAGATAAAACTCGCTAAATAAGTTTAAGTTGAGCCATGGCACTCTCCAGAGTATCTCAGATGTACAAGCACAGCGTCTTGGGGGCGCGTTTTTTTTGGAATACGCACTTCCTTTGCCGTTTAACTGGGGCGGGGCTGTGGGGAAACTTAGCTCGATGGGCAAGCGGTCTTCGATACAACACCGGCACATTGTATTTCTGCAAATGTCTCAGAAATGGTCAGAAGGACTAATTCGCATTGGCAGTCCTCGGGCTGGTACTTAAAAGGTGGAGCAAGCCATTAAAAAGCAGGGACATGCACACTTTCAGCGAGGAAATGGAAGCAAAGTATTTTCACCTGCTTGCAAATCACAGTCAATTTGTCCCAAATTACACTCATGGTGCCACTCCTACCGTGAAAGGTTCTGGGAGAAGTGCCTGCCAATTACTTAAATGTTGACACTTTCCTTGCTCATTGCTGGAAAAGCCTTTCATTTTGAGCGGTATGTTTTAAATTAGTTCTATAAAAAGTTAGCCATAGGAACAATCTGATTTCCAAGCAGAGCTACAGTGCGCTTCGGAAAAAAAAAATCTCTCTCCTCCAAGGACAGTGACATCTTGAGAACACGGTTCACTTGTACAACTGAGACATCTTGAACATTTCTCTTCCCATAACCAGAGCCCAGACAGAGTCCCACATAAGATTTGCCCAGTTATTGAGATAATCGCAATCAATTCTAAATTGACTCCATTCTGAAGCACACTGGCTTGTCCAATGCTTTTGGACAAATGTAAGAATGGAGAGAAGGGTAGCTGGGCAGGTGACCAAGTGGTTGTGTGAGTGTTAAGGGGTGGGTGATAGAGAAGTCAACCAGAGGTGTTTTATGGACAGGTTAGAGATACTGTCTTTGTGTTTTGTGTGCGTTTGCCTGCATAATCATGTGTGATTAACTATCTAGCTAGTAGCTCCATCTCTGCAGCGATTGTCCATAACTGTCTCCAGATGCATATGACACTGCTTGAGTTTTTTCTGGAAAGAGACCGGGTGTTTGTCTTCTCTTGAATAATAGGCCAAAGCGTTTAACATCATCCATCAGCCTCAATCGTGAATGGTTGAACCTGACTAGAGGGGGGAAACTAGTTATTTTTGTTTTTCACGCATACACATTTGGCGGGACTTGTGAACAGCATAAGGAGTGAAGGTCTCAAAGGCATGGCTAACCACACTGCTTCAAGTCAGCCACTGTGGAGAGCAGCACAATGCTATTATGCTAACCGGGTGTTTTCAGATTTGCTCCCTCATTCTGTCTTTTGTCCCTGGCTTTACAAATAGATTTGTGGGTGCAGTTGTCTATGGCAACCAAGAACAGCATCAATGGGTGGGAGGTTCCGTGGCGAGATTCTGCATGCAGGAGGGAGATTTGGGAAGATTTCAAAAGTTCTAATGTCAGACCACTACCTGTTATGATATATTACGTTTTGTGGTGTTTGCCCTACCCGTCTCTAGCTTCATTGCAAGATTTGTTGCGAATGTCAGGGATATGTTACAACATAATTTTTATCCCCATCATGTTTTTGACGTATTTCTGTCATAAAATGGTGGAACTGGCCAGTGTTTAGTGCAGATGAGGGAAATACTTATTAATTGTCAGAACTGTATGATATTAGTAAAAAATTAAGTAATAATAATATGCCGTTTTTGGGAAGATTGTGATTGTTGGTCCTAAATGAAAGATTTGCTGTATTAGAAAAACACTTGACTATAATGTTTTCCTCATCATGAAATGGTGGTTGGGGTGTGTTTAGGGCCTGGCTATTGGGCTATAGCCACGGGTCTTTTTCTTTAGCCGCAGGTATTTATTTACTGCCAAAAATTCATTTTTGTGAATAAGAATTACATGAAGTTAATTAACGTTAATATAAGGCTTCCGCTTTATCCAAACAGCGAAACCACCATAATAATTTTCAAGCTTTAACTTTTTTATGAAGGTCTGTGGTTGCACTTGCTAGCTACCCAGAGCAGTGTTTAGGCAATGTTATCTAACATTACTAGGCTAGCTACTTTAATGATTAATCAAAGCAGGTGTTCTGACAATTTGCGCCTCCCCCTCAGGATCGGCTTCCTGGTAGCACATATTATCAGATACAACTGAAAAATTGTGCCTCCCCTCCAAATGGGCTACCTCAATTGAATAGTATGAGGTAGCCCATTGTATTAAACTGTAACAAATAGTTAAAAGACCAATTAAAGACTGTAACTTACCTTGGTAAATCACCACGGGTCTTCGAATTCTGCCGGTAGCACAATACGTCAGAAATATCTATATGGGCATGCTCAGTTTGCGAAAGTAGCCCATTTGAAAGGGAGGCTCAGAATTTCAGAACACCTGCGTGGAAATCGTCGCAGGGTTTGGGTTTATTGAGTATTGTTATGTTTTATAAATATAAACACTCTTATAATAGCTAATTAGAGATACAGGAGCACAATATATCAGCAGCTTTTCTTCAATGAAGTTTCACACAAGTCTTAGACCTACATACTGCTATTCAGACTTTGTAAAAACCTTTAAAAAAATCAAAGCTGTGCATTTGTGCTGCATTCTCACTGGTTCCTGGCTGGAGAAATACCAGTACAGTATTGAGTTTTTGAGAAACAGCATGGGAAAGGACAGCAAGGCAGCACAGGAGGAGCACAGGAAGAGAACGCAGGAGGAGCAGAAATAGAGAACAAAGGGGTAACACAGGGCGAGAACACAGAAAGAGAACAGGGAGGCAGACAACACAGGGGGAGAACAGGCAGACACTAGAGAGCAGGTAGCCAACACAGGAAGAGAACAGGGAGGCAGATAACACAGGAGGAGAACGGAGAGGCAACACACGAGGAGTACAGGGAGGCAGACAACACAGGAGGAGAACAAAGAGGGGGAGAGAACACATTTGCACCAGTCTTGCGGACAAGGAAGGTGACCCCTATCTGACAAAGATATGGTTGGTTACCGAAAGGACATTCATTGAACATTACTCCAACTTACTTAATGCTATGTTCCTCAGCACTCCTTCACTTTATATTTATAATATTTAATGCTCTTACTGACTCCCAATGTCCATACTCCCCACTTTTGCAGTCTAAAGGCCCAATCCCAATTGTCTATTTGACACCCCTCTGCCCTAACCCTTGGCCCTAGCCCTTTGTTTTGCTTTTCAACTTGCCCCTCAAAACGCAGTCACAAGGGCTAAGGGTTGAAATCTGGCCGTACGAATTGTAGAAGGGTCCAACTGCAGCCCGCACTCACAGACGACCCGCACTCACAGACCACCCGCACTCACAGACGGGATGTGACGTCCTTTCTGGATATGACGAATGTCTCTCTTGGCGTCCTTTACATATTAAATATGCCGGGAAATTAGTTCATATTTAGTAGGCCCTATGTTAATGATTCCGATTGCAGCATCGGTGTTCATAGTCTGCCAACGAGAAATATTGTCAAAAAACTGTTTCATTTAAATATAATATTCCTTTGTTCTAAAAGCCAAACAATCGTATAGGCTAATGACATCAATTAAAATGCCGATTACACGTGTCAGTTTATTTACTATGATTTCCTTTATTTACCAGATAGGTCAGTTGAGAACCAGTCAGTTCTTGTTTACACTGACGACCTGGCACAGGCATACAACAACATATGGCAGGAAAACGCAATAAAAACATGACACATTAATAACATTTCGCAGGCACACGCAATAAAAACATGGCACATTGTATTACACATTAATTGTATTTATTTGGTAAGCTGTTTGCCAATTCGTTGCAAGCTAAACAAGTATGCAAATAAGCCTACGCTAATCTAAGTTTCACCGTGCAACAAGGATGAATTACCCGTTTTAATCAATTTTATAAACATGTAACGAATTGCGCCTACGCTCAAAAGGTTTCACCGTACAATTACGTCATATCCAGAAAGGACGTCACATCCCGCCTGTGACTGCGGGTGGCCTGTGAGTGCGGGTCGTCTGTGAGTGCGGGCTACAGTTGGATACCATTATTGACGAATAGAGAGCCTAAGTCCGCCCCTTCAGGTTTACCGCCATGGGACCTTAGTTCGGAAAAAATATGTATGGTAGTCAATGGCGAGAGACAACTTATCTTTTGATCTCGAATGAATTGTGCCATGAAGTACACATATTATGTTTGTCAATTTGAAAGATAGTTTTTCACATCAAGAAAGTCTCAGTTTGTCGTAAAACATGAAAGGAGGGTATGCACTGACGTCACTTTCGAACCCAAAATAAGTTACACGCCTCCTATAGAGGGTATGCTCAGTCGGACTGAGTGGCGAAACAAAACATTCTACAATGGCTACATTCATCGGAAACATCGATGAGTACCTGATTAAATTAAAAGCAGTTGGACTTGACAGTGATCCTTATAACACAAGAGAGAACCAGTGGTCCAGGGACATTGACATGTGGCCAGCAATCGGGTTTCCTGACATTTATATGTACCTTATTTCAACGCCGGGGAAATACACCAAGCAAAGCCTGAAGGCATACAAAAGCCTTGACGCTTGGTCATATTTCAAAGCGGGATTTGTTGGCGAAATTAAAGTGACAAGGACACCAATGGACATTCTGGTTGTATGTGGACAGGTTAGTACAACTATTTGTATTTTATTACAACTTTTATTTCGAAAACCGTAAGGTGGTTTACCGCGGTAAAGCTAGCTAGTATTAGTAGCTAGGTCTAGTTTGTTCGTTGGCAACACTGTCACTAACGGTTACGTTGTATCCAGGTAAAGCACAGCCAGAGAATGAATGAGCCCCCATTGAAACCTTGGATAGCTGCAGAGAAGACAGGGACAGTTCTGACAGCCCATTGTTCATGTATGGCAGGACTAGGAGAGACATGTTCGCATGTAGCAGCGTTGATGTTTGCTGTTATGTCTGGAGTCCGGTTGCGCGATGACACACCGTGTACTTCATTGCCATGTCAGTGGCTTCAGCCAACACAAACAAAGAAAATCTGCTGCTCTGCATTGTCATCTATAGATTTGACCTGTCCCAGAACACAGAGTAGAAAGGTTTTGAATCCAGTGGACAATGTAGTCAGTGAAGCTACACCAAGGAAGGCAGGGCCCTGTGGTGCTACACCTAAACCTACTGCAAATGAAATTTCAGACTTTCTGGATAAGCTCAAGCATGCAAACCCAAGAGCTGCAGTTCTCTCTGTAGCTCCAAAACACTCCAAGGACTTTGTCCCTATGTCTCTTAAAGATGACTATCCTACACCATTAGGACAACTATATGAAGCTGAGAATGTTGGTTTGACCTACAATGAGCTTCTTAATAAATGTGATAAGGTCTTTGAGGGTTTGTTCATCACAGATGCTCAGTGTAAGCTTGTTGAACAGATGACAAAGGGGCAGGCCTCATCAAAAACGTGGTATACCTACAGATGTGGCAGGATAACCGCTTCCAAGTTTGGTGCAGTTATAAAAAGTAATGATAATCAGCCCCCCAAATCACTTGTGAAAGCAATATGCTACCCAGAGTCAGCAAAGTTTACAACTGCAGCAACAAGGTATTATTCATTTTAAGATTAAATGCAAATTATGAAGTTTCAAATTTGTTAAAGGGACATGTATATTTATGCACCAAACTTAACTATGTTTTATAAAATATTTCCAGTTGGGGCATTCAGCAGGAGACCAAGGCAAAGGAGGTGTACATTGAGATTATGTCATCAAAACACCAAAAGTTTGATGTAACCCCCACTGGACTCTACACATCTCCGCAATACCCTCATCTTGGTGCATCACCCGATGGGAAGGTGTCTTGTGACTGTTGTGGCTCTGGGTGCTTAGAGATCAAATGTCCCTATTTGGCAAAAGACAAAACACTGTTAGAACTGTCAAAAGAAAAGGACTTTTGCTTGGTTGCATCCTCAACCTCAGATCATGTGACACTGGAACTTAACAGACAACACAACTATTACTTCCAAGTACAGTGTCAGATTCATGTAACCAATTTACCATTCTGTGACTTTTGTGTGTGGACACCTTCAGAATTATATATTGAGAGAATAACCCCAGATCCAAATTTTGAAAGCCATGTTATGAAGGCAACACAGTTTTTCAAGTATGGAGTGTTGCCAGAATTGCTAGGAAAATGGTTTACACGGTGTAACATCATGATGTAACATCTGATCTGTAGGCCAACTTTGACTGCTGAAATATCAAATATGTAGAGGAAAAGTATCAGCAGACTATATCTTGCAGAGTATCGCATGTTTTTATTATATGTTATGTATGTTTTTATTGTAATTAATAATAACTAATTTATTCAATATACATTTTTTAAATATGCAGTCATCCAAAAACTTTAAAATACTAAACATGTTACTGTGACATAACTAAACACGTTTCCTTATAAATATTTACAAAATGTACCAAACAATCCCTTGTCTATTCATGGAATTCTGAATGAAAATTCAAATTTTACACTGACCATGTCTCATAGTCAAGATATCATGGGTTATTTGAAAAACATTAAATAATATTCACTTCATCAATCTGAAGGCACTATGGTTTCACACAGATTACATAAGGCACAACATGTTAACACAATCTTGTCTATAAGGCTGTCCTCTACTTTGCCATTTTGTTCCACTCTAATGAGGCTTACGGGCAGAGTTGAGCCCAGAATTGTATATTTCTGCCTCAACATTCCAATTACTCTTTCTACATGGATTCTTACATGAGAAATTTCTCGAGCAGATTCAATCTCTTTGCGGCTAAGCTGTTTCTTCCCTCGTGTGAATGGAGGTGTTACTAATTCTGCACAAAATAAGCCAACACTATCCTCTATTGTGAAACCCCGGTCAGCCAGTATCAAGTCACCTGGCAGGAGCTTGTCAAGGAACCCACTGTGCTCTGTAAGGTGTTTGTCTGTTACACGTCCACCCCAGGCCTTTGACACAAACGAAATGCTTCCTTGTGGGGTGATTGAAATAAGAAATTTGATAGTGTTGTGTTGTTTGTAGTTGCTCCATGTTTGAGCTCTAGCTTTTAAATCTGAAGGACGCTCTATGAACACTTCAAAGCAGTCAATTATGCTTACACAGTTCTTAAAAAATGTCCGAAAACACATTGGTAAGCTGCATCTTAAGTCTTCTCTTTCCGGCCACAATATTAGGGGTTGAAGCCTGCTTGCCATAACATGTATCCAACGGCGAAAGATTCTTGATACTGTTGACTGATGAATCCCGAAGAGGTAACCTAAAAATTCTTCAGGCAGATTGAGGCGCAGCTTCATCACTGTAAGAAGAAGTTCCTGAGTAGGTAACAGGGACTGCTTTGCAGTAGCAGGGATAACTGATGACACATAACTGAACAATAACATAAAAGTCTGTAAATTGGGTAGTCCTGTGAAAAATTTCATTTTGCGGTCCTCAAATTGTGAAGTGTCAAGAGTACGATGTTTCAACTCACTTTCTAATTTGTGAACTTTACCCCTCAGTGACTGACATTCAGTGTTTAAAGACTGAATCTGTGTATGTAATGAGGCGATGCCATCGTGTGTCTCCTCTGTCTGGACCTCAGTGCTTTGGACTTCAACGGTCTGTACCACTGCTTCTGATGTAGAAATGTGATGCAGGGTTGTGGCAGCTTGTTCTCTACTTGTGTTGACAAGTCTTTTCTCAGAAACATCTTCATATCGTTGAAATCTATCCAGGTTGTTTACAGCCCGAGTTTGATCAGTGTTGGAGGTGAAACTAAATAAACTTGGCACATAGTCAGGGTGCAGGGAATTATCACTTTTTTCCCCTGAAACAAACAAAAAACGTTTTACTAGCAATGTAATATTCATTAATTTGTATCTATGCACAATAACTATACATCGTTTGGTTACATAATTACAACATTTGACTGGTGTGCCAGGGGGTGGTGTCATGTATTCCACAAAGCAGGACTACAAAGGTCTGGGAGTGTGAGTCAGTCACCCAGAAGGATGATAAAAATAAAGAAACGTTCAACATATTTTGTATAAATTCCTAAGTTATCAAACTGTCTAAACTTGCTTTGTGAAGTACACCAATAAGGAAAACTGGGTTTGGCTATGCTAGCTAACGATATGTAGAACACAAGGCTCAATATCATGTATGTTTTTAAATAAATGCTGACAAAATCTTTACAGTTACACAGAATATAAATCGAAGATGGTAAGTATTTAATTGATGAATAGTCTATACAGTGTTATGGTACGATTTTACCCAAAAATCCAACAATAACATACCTGACACAAAATGGCAACTGCAAATCCACGTCTCGGTGTCTGGATTCCAGTTGTTTCTACGAATTGCAGCGATCCATTTATTCCTCTTCTCTATAGCTTTCGGCAGTCTGTAAAAAGATAGCTCCGATTTCTTGTTGAACCGATTTGTACAGTTAACCGCGCAACAGCTCTTTCCCATTTTGGTTCGTAGGATCTAGCTACAGTAGCGGTTTCGTTTGTATTTTCGCGGGCTTCAAACTGAAGGCTAGTTAATAAGTAACTGTCTTTCTGCCACTCAGTGGAATTCTCGCTGTAACTTCCACATAGTGTGACGTAACGTGCATACCCTAGCAACTTTACTTGGTAACTCGACGTAAATGTTGGATCCGTACGTTGGTGATAAAATTTCTGTTGTGATACACACGTAATGTCAAATTAACGACCGTTTACTTTATTGATTGTGTGATGATCTATGTGTCTGATGGGATAGAATACCGTGCACATGTATCGTATGTTGTGTTTTTGCCATATGCGTTTCGTCTGAGTTGGGTATTCCATTCAGTCTCACAAAGTCCTTTAAATTCCTCAGACTGAATTATGTGAACTTAGTTCCTTATCCAGACAGGTGATCCTACATTATACTGAAAGCTGAATCACAACATGCCCATCCTCAGTTTGTGGTTTAACGTAGAGGCTGAGCTGAAGTAGGACTTACGTCTCAGCAGAAGAGCCGTAGCAGAAGAGCCATGCATTGTCTGCAGGGGCTCCTACAAGGAGAACGGGGCCATGGCTGGGGTAATCAGCTGGAGGTCCTGATCTATGTTTACTGGCTGGCTTATGGACTGTCCTATCGGGTTGTTTCCAGTGTATTCAATGTGCCAAAATCCACAGTCTACCGCGTTGTCCACAAAGTTGCACAAAACATATGGATCAACCTGAAGCGAGCCATCTGTTTCCCGTAGCCAGGAGAGCTTCATGCAGTTGGCCAAGGATTTGTCCAGTTATCAGGAAGCCCTGCCTTCAGCAATGTTGTGGGTGCAATAGATGGCTGCCATATCATAATCAAACCCCCTCTACGGCACCGAATAGACTATTTGAATTACAAAGGATTCTTTTCAATAAACATGCAGGCCATTTGTGACTCTAATGGAAGATTCGTTGATATCTTTGTTGGCTACTCAGGGTCGGTTCATGACACATGTGTCTGGATAATGGGGACATGCTGGAGCCAGATGCAGATGTTGCACGGAACATCCTTGACCTCAAACCTCTCTGTGGGCTGCTAGCAGATAATAAGAGCTCTGGAAATGCTACAAGGAACAGACTTGCTGCCATGGTCTCGGGCCATGTTTAAGCCCCATAGTAATGTGATCCAGAACCAAAGAAGGATTTATCATTTCTTTGTTACCTATGTGGAATCTGTTGTAACACATTTACTGGGCTTGTTAATGTAGTTTTTGAAGTACACAGGTGATGCTTATAGCTTATCTACTGGATGTGTACAAGTTATTTGTTACCAAAAAACACCTATTTTAATAAATCTTTTTATACTAAAATATCTGTCTCAGAAATGTTCATGTTTATTTTGTGTCTCAGGACTCAAATAGCTACTAAATAGCTACCAAGAATAATCTGGTATAACTACATAAGATCTGTTATTCAGACTCACAATTTGTTCTAAAACAAAAAATATTACACTTTATTAAAACTAAACGGCAAATATAAAATAGAACATGAGAATTGAATAGTGCAATCAAATATACATTATTAGTGCAATCGAAAATGAACATGAATAAAATAGAACATGAGTAGTGAATAGTGCAAATATATACATTAATAGTGCGAAAATGAACATGAATAGTGCAATCAAAATAACAAACAAGCCATCACATTGCTGTGTGATGCAAAAGTAAAAAAAAAAAAAAAAAAGGTTGTGCAAATGTTTTGCCCACACCAACATCCACTTAAATCTTCTCAATAAGTCTCTCAAACAGGCTTATAAAGCACTCCGTTTTGGCCTCACTCTCCTCATGACGCTTCTGCTCCTTAGCGCTTTCCTTTGTCAGGAAATCAAACATTGAATTCGATGTCCTCTTCTTCTTCGGTGAAGGGGTTGGTGATGCCATGGGAGAAGCTGTGCATGAGGTGGAGGGGCTGGAAGCTCTGATAGGAGTATTTGATGGCTCAACAATCTCATGAAAGACAACAAAACAAATGAGAATTAATTATATGCCAGAATTGGGTGATATGGCCACATACATTATACAACTATGTTCACAATAGAATTCTGCAAAAGAAAATAAATCACACTGGTTTGTCAATTACATCACAGTGATTAACCAGGTATCCATGCTCATATAAAAAGATCTGTAATCAATAACATCCCAGGAAACATAGCATTTAAACAAAAGTAATATTGCATCATTTGGTAAATGTGATTGTTGCTAATCTTAAAAACCCTTACCATAAGCACTGATGTGGGTTCAGGACCAAAAGATGCCACCACAACTGCAGGGTCAATTGAAGGCCTGGCACCCAACACCTCATGCATGTCATCAAAAACTGCCAGGTAGCAGCTGTGGCTTCCCCACCATCTGTCCCCGACCCTGTTTTAGGAGTTCTCAGGTCCTGTAATAAGCACACACACAGTTATAACTCGATATTACAAGTAATGACAATAATAATATATAATACTTGTAGGTGGGGTTTTTCAGTAGCCTCTGAGTAACTATGTTGAGATTTTTTTTTAAAGATTACATGTGGTCACATGAACTGTTTTGCTGTTCTCCTGTTAGAACCACATTGCTCTATGGTTACCTTATATTTTTCTTTCAGGTTTTCCCACTTTTTTCAGACCGGTCGGGGACTGATCATGCCCTCCGGGTCCAGTTCTTTAATCAATGTCCTGTATCATAACAAAAAATGAAGAGCAATGTTAATAGAATGAACAAAATCAGAACAAGTAATGAAAACAGTCAAGTCAAACAAATTACTCACTCCCAAAGTAGTTCGGCTGCACTTTTAGATTTCAGAAAACGCTGTTCGTTTTCAGATCTGAACTGAATAACCAGTCTGGTTTGCGCAAGAGTCCCTGTAATGGTGGACATGGGAAATCTTGTAACATTGGTAACATATCAAATACATCTATGATATTGCTTGCAATTACCATTAACTATAAACAGTAGAACACTCTAGCAACTATAACGTCTCGCTATACATTTTCATTTCTGCACGTAGGAAATACAGAATGTATGTAAAAAAAATAACACTTTAACGGAGGCATGCTAGCAGGTCCATCTACTGGCGCACAGCCATTGTTGCCAAGCTAGGCTACTACTATATTCCCTAAATATCTCATCATTGTACTTAATATCATAAAAAGGATATGGATCATTGCGTCTGACTAGCAGCAACACGTGATTTTACAAAACGTTGAACAATCCCTTATAACAATTTTAGCTACGTAACAACATTGTTATAGGCCAAGGGATAGTTCAACAGCTAGCTCGGGACTATGGAGGACCAAAGCTGCCAAAATCAAAAATAAATACATACATAAATAAATGACTCAAAAATAAATAAATGCCATGGATTGTATTTTCCTTTGTATAATTCCTCTACTTTTTTACTTTCCTGTTTATATTTCTTTATTGCTTTTTACATTTCCTTTTACATTTGCTTTGCATTTCCCCTCCTATATGTTTCCGATTTACTTTTTTACGTCTGTATTATTTTCTTTATACATTTCTTCAGAAGTTGCTTTTTACATTTCCTTTTGGGATTTCCTTTTACATTTCTGTATGCATTTATTCTTCATTATGCAAATGATGGGGTTGTCATTTAAAATGTGTCACGGGGTCAACTTTTCGCCAATTGGTTGACCGACATCTGAGTGCATGGATTGACTATACATGCCTTTCCCCCACCGGTGTTCGTGAGCAAAAATGGCTACCTCCAGTCAGGAGGTCGTTGCTGAACTGAGGTGTTTAGCTGATCTAGCTTTAAATAATACTGTCAGTGAGGACTATTTGCTTTATCATGCGGACGCTCTGACCAGTCCCCGCTAAGTCCCCGCAAAAGAAAAATAATTTTCATCTCACATGTATGCAGTTCTTGCAGAACGTTAGTAAATCGATATCAAAGAAGCTAATGTGAAGGGGAAAGGATCGGAACATTGGTCATGTCAATGGAGCGGACATCTGCCAGATTACTTATGCCAAATCAGCTCAGACTAGCGATGACTGTGTCAGAAAACGGATCAAGATCATGCATGAGAGTCGAGACTTGAGTCTGGGCTTCTCCAAGATGCGTACACAAGTTGTTAGCGTTTTAGCTGTACATAAAAACGCTCAATTCTAAGACTCATATAGTCCTGTCAATGATGATTAAACTAGCTATAGAAGTGTTTTTCATGACAACTTCCATATCTACATTTACCAATTGCCATTGCTTTTAGCCTGGAAACCAAAGCTATGAATGTTGTCCAGATATGTGTTCAAATGTCTGTCTCAATTTATCCTACAAGGAGATATCTGAGGGGCTCACCATAGTCCTCATAAATGTGTGGTTTCAATGTTGCACAATTATACATTTTGTTTGTCAGAAAAAAAAAATTTCTCCCTAATTGCTGCAACCTTCATGGCCTTGGATATTCCTTACCCTGCCTCACATAAGGACAACCATATATCCCATGATCAACTTTGACTTTTGGAACTATAAGGGAAGCTCTCCTGTTTTGTTACAGAACTTTAAAGTAACACACTACCTATTGTAAATCATCCCCAGCTCAAGCCTTTTCTTGACCTATATTTATAAACCTATCTTACCTTCTTGCACTCATGTTGTCAGACGTGTCTTTATTTCACGGCTAACAAACTTTGATAACTTTAACAATTAATACCATTGCATTCCTTTTGCTTTTGTTTACTTAAGTATTTTTATATCACCCAACTGAAGACTCGTTTGCACTTATGTTGTCAGATGTCTTTATTGTGCAATTACAACTGAAAATAAATATTTGGGTATTGGGAGTGAGTTGATAATGTGCAGTTTGACATCCGCTGGTGTCTCTGAATGGTACATGTCCACCTGTTTGCAGACACATATTTGGCACCTACTGGGTAACATGCACCCTTGCCCAGGGTAAGTCTTAAAACATCAAACTAAAGCAGTAAGCACTCAGCTATACTCTTATACTATATTACCACATTTTCTGTTCTTGGGCACCTGCTTTCTTTCTCCTGGCAAAGCCATTCAAAAGTGTTTGCTGAATTTGACAATACAAATTTTCTAGCAAGCCTGATGTTGTTCCTGTTTGGGCTTATGACAAGTTCTAAACATTGCTGCATTTCAGGACTTTTCATCATGGCTTTGGAGGCTGTGGCAGTAATTTCCAGTAGTGGAACAGGGTAAAATATCTTAATTAGCCAACTTTTCCACACTGCTCTCTAAAAGGAACTTAAACCCCCTGTCCTTCTCTCCTGTAAATAAAAACAGACAAGACAAGACAGAGTAATTAGTCAAACTCAAAGGGACATAAATAAGATTTATGCCATATGTTTGGCTTGATTGGGGTTCTAAATTAGTTTGTACTAATCTAAGGATTAGGTGCTCGGACAAGGTAACATGATGAAATAATAATGTAAATTGATACAATTATCTTTGCTACTGCAAGATTTCACACAATACAGTCACGTTAAATTAGCTTCATATGGTAATTTGCTCTTTACCAGTGGATTTCCGTATGAAGGAAACTTTGTCCACAACCGCGCTCTCAAAACGTGGTCATTTGCAGGATAGCTCTGCCATGGATACTGGCCAGTTGTTATTTTCTCGTCTGTGTCTTGATCTTGCCTGGCGTATGCTGCAGCTACCCCGTTTTACTGCAGAGTTTTAACATGGTCCTTTAATCGCGACCAAGGAGACACTACAAAAACCCTGTCTGTGTTTACACTTGCAAGCTCCAATGTCTACAGATGGTATGACATGATTGGAATATTAAACTTTTTCTGTAACCGGTGGACAAAAACATAACGTCCAATAACGTCCCTGTGTTTGACAAATGTTCTAGACATATTCTTTGTAAATCTTTAAAACCATTCACAGAACAAACCAAGCAGGCATGTGGCATGCCTTACTATACGATCCAAATCTTCGTCGAAACCGCACATTTTTAGGGTGTTCGTTACTTGCTGCCTGGATGTCGTTTCACGTAGCGGCGGGGCTCTAAATGCTGTAACAAGCAGATACCGGAAAGAGAGGAATATGGAGGAATTTGATTGGTGCCGACTGAAACAGTCGGTGCCAATGGCAGGCTTCTTCCAAAACCTTTCATCCGTTCAGCCTAGTTTGATTGCTAAGACTGAACATGAAAGCACCGCCTACTCATTTGCATAACGAAGAAGAAATGCATACAGAAATGGAAATAGAAATCCCAAAAGGAAATGTAAAAAGCAATTTCTGAAGTATGGAGGACCAAAGCTGCCAAAATTAAAAATAAATACATAAATAAATAAATGACTCAAAAATAAATAAAATGCCTTGGATTGTATTTTTTGTGACGTTCAGCATGCACTGGAGCGGTTTGCAGCTGAGTGTGAAGCGGTCGGGATGAGAGTCAGCACCTCCAAGTCTGAGGCCATGGTTCTCTGCCGGAAAACGGTGGAGTGCTCTCTCCGGGTTGGGAGTGAGTTGCTGCCCGAAGCGAGGGAGTTCAAGTATCTCGGGATCTTGTTCACGAGTGAGGGAAAAATGGAGCGTGAGATTGACAGGCGGATTGGTGCAGCATTAGCAGTAATGCGGGCGTTGTACCGGACCGTCGTGGTGAAGAAGGAGCTGAGCCGAAAGGTGAAGCTCGCGATTTACCTGTCGGTCTATGTTCCAACCCTCACCTATGGTCATGAGCTTTGGGTAGTGACCGAAAGAATGAGGTCGTGAGTACAAGCGGCTGAAACGTGTTTCCTCCGTAGGGTGGCTGGGCTCAACCTTAGGGATAGGGTAAAGAGCTCGGTCATCCGGAGGGAGCTCAGAGTAGAGCCGCTGCTCTTTCGCGTCGAAAGGAGCCAGATGAGGTGGTTTGGGCATCTGATTAGGATGCCTCCTGGGCACCTCCCGTTGGAGGTTTTCCAGGCACACCCTACTGAGGAGACCCCGGGGTAGACCCAGAACACGCTGGAGAGATTATATGTCTCATGTGGCCTGGGAACGCCTCGGGATCCTCCAGGAGGAGCTGGAAAGCGTTGCTGGGGATAGGGACGTCTGGACTACCCTTCATAGCCTGCTGCCACCGCGACCCGGCCCCAGATAAGCGGCGGAAAATGGATGGATGGACAGATGGATTGTATTTTCCTTTGTATTAAATCGCCTATTATTTACATTCCTATTCACATTTCTTATTTGCTTTTTACATTTCCTTTGCATTTCCCCTCCTATGTACTTCCAATTTACTTTTTTACTTCGGTATTACTTTCTTTAAACATTTCTTCAGAAGTTGGTTTTTACATTTCCTTTTGACATTTCCTTTTAGATTTCTGCATGCATTTCTTCTTCATTATGCAAATGAGTAGGTGGTGCTTTTAGTCTTGGCAATCAAATTAGGAAAAGGTGCTATGGGTACTGGCTAGACAGGCTAAACAATGAATGAGCGCACCCTTTTTAACATTTGACAATGTATTAATTTGTCTTTATTCATAAACGTTTATTAAACCTACAACAATTCGGAAGATAGGACTGTTTCATCTCTGAATATTTTTTTAAAAGTCAATAGTCTTCCCATGCACTATGATGTCGAACAACCAATATGTGAAAAGTTGACCCCATGACACATTTTTATAATAATAATACATTTAATTTATAGGCGCTATTTTAACACTTATCATGGTAAGCCAGTGTTTTTGGCAAGGAATTGTTTTTGTGGTTGCGAGGCTAACAAGTTTGTAGCTAACAGGCTAGCCTTGGACTTCACTGCACTGTACAACGGTCTCGCACCGGACTGACATGACACCGGAGTGCCCCTTTCTCTCAGCTTCTCAGACTTGGTGGCTACAACACTCAGAACTGCATTGAATTTTGGCTGTCTTCGCTGCATCAGCTGCATCTGCAGAGTTTCCTGGCGATTGTTGTTTCCTGGGTCGGAGCGCTCCATCCCCTCTGTCATGACGAAAAAGTCCATCTGCAGCCGACGCAGTTCCTAACATCTCCGCGGTGACCGGGCCTTGGGTGCTGCAGGGCCGTCTGTGAATTGCCCTCAGAGACCATAAGGATGCCTCAGACTATCCACTTTTAAATCAGGCCCAAAAACTTTTCTATTTAAGAAAGCCATCTGCTAAATTGTTTTATTGTTTTTAATGTACAACATTCAAAAAGTTCTTCAAAGCTCATCTATTTAAAAGAGCGTTCTTATTATGCCTGACATAATGTGTTTGTTGTTTTATACCCTTTACCCTTGTAATCTTGTGCTGTTCATCTGATGTCCTCTGCCTCAATTCCCATGTGTCTGTGCATCCTAAATTGTATATTGTGCTGTTTTTACTGTATATGTCTTGTACGGTGACCTTGGGTGTTTCGAAAGGTGCCTATAAATTAAATGTATTATTATTATTAAAATGTGTCATGGGGTCAACTTCTCACCTATTGGTTATTCAACATCATAGTGCATGGATTGAGTATTGACTTTTCAAAAAGAAATTGAGATGAAACAGTCCTATCGTCCGAATTTTTGTTGGTTTAGTAAACGTTATTGAATAAAGACAAATTAATAAATTGTCAAATGTCAAAAAGGGTGCGCTCATTGTTTAACCTGTCTAGCCAGTAGCCATAGCGCCTTTTCCTAGTTTGATTGCTAAGACTGAAAGCACCGCCTACTCATTTGCATAATGAAGAAGAAATACATACAGAAATGTAAAAGGAAATGCCAAAAGGAAATGTAAAAACCAACTTCTGAAGAAATGTTTAAAGAAAGTACCTCCGAAGTAAAAAGGTAAATTGGAAGTACATAGGAGGGGAAATGCAAAACAAATGTTCAAGGAAATGTAAAAAGCCAAAAAAGAAATGCAAATAGGAAAGTAAATAATAGGGGATTTAATACAATCCATGGCATTTTATTTATTTTTGAGTCATGCATTTATTTATGTATTTATTTTTTATTTTGGCTGCTTCGGTCCTCCATACCCCTTAGCCCTAACACACGATCACAAGGGAATTGGAACAAGACTAGCCCTACGCGTGAACGCGCAAAACGGAGGGTTAGGACTAAGGCCTAGGGCCAAGGGATGTAAAATAAGCGAATGGGCCTAAATTGCTTTATTGTATTTTTGTCTATTGTCAGACTGTTATGTATATTATTTATTTATTTATTTATTTATTTATTTAGTACATTTTTATAATTCATACTTGTAGTTGGTGGCTGCCTTGTTGTAAGAGTTTCACTGTACAGAATGATCCTGTGTTAGCATTTGATAAACAAAACACTTTGGCTTTGACTGTTGGTTCACATTAAAACTTAGGTTAAAATTATGGAAACTCAAAGACTCAAAACACAAAGAAATGAGGCTCACACTGAGTCACACAAAAGATGGAATTAAATAAACTCATCATATTTTTTTTGTATGTGTAGTACTTTAAGTAATATTACATACGCTTTTTACATTAGTCACTTTCTTATTAAAAGTCACTTTTTAGGCCTGTACACAGGATTTCTTTTAATACAATTGAAAGACTTGGGCCCAATCCCAATTGTCTATTTTACACCCCTTGGCCCTAACCCTTAGCTCTAACCCTTCGTTTTGCGCATTCACGCGTAGGGCTAGTGTTGTCCCAATTCCCTTGTGATCGAGGGCTAAGGGTTAGGGGAAGGGCCAAGTAGCCCTCGAAACGGAGATTTTCCAAAGGCACACTTGAAAATGAGGATTATAAGAAATCTCCCAAAATGCCTTGCGAAACACCGGCAAGATGGAGGCATACTTTACTGGTAAAAAAAGAAAACCACAAATGTAAGTATTTTCTTTGCTAACAAAGAGTAAAAAATTATGATAACCCTCGTATCTTCTTAGTTTAATATCGTTTCAATTTATTATAAACCCTTTCTTCATAACAAGCATAACAAAAAGAACACAAGTTAGCTATTGTTTCTAGCTAGTTAGCTAACGTTTCAGCACAGGCTGATTTGTGCATATTTCCATGTTGTACTTCCCCACTATGATGGCATAGCGATATGAAATATGCACTAAATTAACTCAGGTCCAGCAGCAAAGTTGCTGCGCTTGTTTCTGCTCCTAACGTTAGTGCAGACTGGCAGGGTACAGATTGCTAGCTTACACAGTACAGAGCACTGCTTTTGATCATGATGAAGTGACCTGGTTATGTTATGAAGCAGTGTTGTTCTTTATTTTATAACTTGTTTGATCGATTGATAGCGTGAAACATACGTTTTGAACGAATCGTGAGCTTTCATGCTTTTCTACTTCCATCAGATAAAAGGCAAATGTCATTGTAATAATACCGTTAATGCAATAGAAGGGAGGTAAAGCTAGAAAAATCCCACTTGAACACATGCTATTTTCAGTATGATTCACCTGTCCTTGCAATAAAATAAACATACCTGGTATTTTGATAATCTGGGCTTGTCACCCTTATTGTTTACGGTTATCCCAAGCAATAGCATTGTTTTGTTTTAAATCTGAGCAATCTGAACAAACAGCCTGGCATTTTTTTTATTATTGATCTTTTGATATGAGAATGGACACATCCTTTTTTCACAGAAATTAAGTTAACATAGTTATACGTAACACATGGCCATATCATCCAATTCTGGCGTATAATGATTTCTCATATGTTTTGTTTTCTCTCAGGATATTGTATAGCTCACAATGAGTGCTGACACCAGAGCCCGAACCCTCCACTTTGGGCACACCTTCTTCATGGCAGCCTCTCCCATTTCTACCCCAAGCTCCCCAACCCTTACACCGAAAAAGAATATGAGGAGGAAAACAAATGGTATGGTGGATTTTGTAACACAGGAAAGTGATAAAGAGCAGAAGCACCATGAGGAGAGAGTGAGGCGTAAACAGAGCGGTTCCTAGGCCGGTTTGAGCTACAAAGTGATCAAGTGCCAAACACTTAATTTCACGTTGGCTTGGTTGTGATAAGTGCAATTTTTTTACCCTTGCATCACACAAGTTCCTGTTTGTGTGATGGCTGACTTGTTTACATTGTGATTGCACTATTCAGATGTCAGTCACTTCAGAAGCACACGTTTTATTTGTACAGTATACTTTGTTTTAATGACATTTTAGTACATTCACATAAACCGCACAATACCTTTATACCTGAATCAACATGACAATTTTGTTAGGTGTTAATAATAATAATAATAATAATAATACATTGAATTTATAAGGCGCCTTTCAAGGCACTCAAGGTCGCCGTACAGTAATATAAAAAAACAGTTCTCATAAAAAAAAAAAAAATAAATAAATAAATAAATAAAATAAAATAAGATCAAAATAAGTAGTATACAATTAAAAAGGCATTGGAGCCTGCAATCAAGCATTAAAAAGCATCACGTGGGACAGTAAGCCAGCCTAAACAAATGGGTTTTGAGGTGGTTTTGGAAACAGGAAATTGAGTCCAGATTTTTGATGTCAGGGGGGAGGGAGTTCCATAGACGTGGGGCGGAGCAGCTGAAGGCTCGCGATCCCATGGTGGACAGACGAATTCGGGGGACGATCAGGTTGATGGAGGAGGTAGATCTGAGGGACCGGGTGGGAGTGTTAATATGAATGAGGTCAGACAGGTATGGAGGGGCTAGATTGTGGATGGCCTTGAATGTATGGAGGAGGATTTTGAAATTTATTCTGTATTTGATGGGAAGCCAGTGGAGTTGGAGCAGAACGGGGGTGATGTGACAGATGGCAGGGTTTTGGTGATGATGCGTGCGGCAGCGTTCTGGACTAATTGCAGTTTATGGAGGAGTTTGTGGGGGAGACCGAAGAGGAGGGAATTGCAATAGTCCAAGCGGGAAGTGACAAGAGAGTGTACCAGGACTGCAGTGGTGTTGGGAGTGAGTGAAGGGCGGAGGCGGTTGATGTTTCGGAGGTGGAAGTAGGCGGACCGGATGGTGTTGTTGATGTGGGTGTGAAATGATAGGGTGCTGTCGAGGACAACACCCAGACTCTTAACCTGGGGGGAGGGGGAAACCGAGGAGTTGCCGATGGTGAGGGAAAAACTGGGGAGTTTGCTGAGTGTGGACTTGGAGCCAATGCTTTATTATCGTTTAATTTGAGGAAGTTTGACAACCTAACAACCTGTGGAAGGGTTCTGTCTCGTCCTGTAAAAAATAAAAAAACACGTTGATAGTCACACACAATGTATGTGTATGGTATTCTATCCTGTCTGACTTGCATACAGATCATCCCACAAATCGATGAAGTAAACGGTTTTTAAGTTGTTATTACTTATGTATCACAAACGGGTTGACCCAACATTAACGTTACAGTCACTATACTTGCTATGTAGCATGTGTATATATAGGCTAACTACAACGCAACTTGTTTGCAGTTTATCATACAAACCTTAAACTGATTCACCAGCATTCCCAGGCGTTAAGCTAGCCGTCTTCTTTTTAATTTTTTTCCCCGATTGGCTGCTGACAACGAAAAAGGATGCCCACGCAAGAAGACTGTATTGTGAGATTTGAAATGTCCGGCAACAAACTCTGTTGATGTTTATTTAAAAAAATTTTGTCGCGTCTATTTTGTCAAATCAATTCCTTCCACGACTATTGATGACGTATTAGGATCATCAAGGGTTGTCCCTATTTTAATTTTTTTTGTCGCGTCTATTTTGTCAAATCAATTCCTTCCACGACTATTGATGACGTATTACGATCATCAAGGGTTGTCCCTATTCGTAGGGCCAGATTTCAACCCTTAGCCCTTGTGACTCCGTTTCGAGGGGCAAGTCGAAAAGCAAAACGAAGGGCTAGGGCCAAGGGTTAGCGCCAAAGGGTGTCAAATAGGCAATTGGGATTGGGCCCTGATACCGTTGGCTAATTCATTAATTAATTAGAAATCATTTGTGAGCTATTAATCTCTTTAGGGCTCAGCATAGGTGTTTCAAAGGTCTAGACACGCCCCAATTATGATCTGTATTAACGCACAGTTATTGTACAGTCTCATGCTCATATTTCAGAGTTTGTTAGATTGACATTTATCTGTTCCCCAGCGATGTCTATAAGACTCAAAATGCCCGGAGTATATAAACAGAGCCTGTGTGACGTCATAGTGTTGTTGTGATGTCATAATTCACTTTGTTTTGTTAAGTATCACATGTTACAATGCTTTATGCAGGCAAGCCAGACTATTGTTGAAATAATCACATTTCTATATAATGATTTGCATAATTATTGTTTATTGATTGCCATATTAGTTACTGCAGTGACATAATCATCTTAATCACATTCCAAGAACACTGGTGCGCCACCATGTCTGGTTAGTTGATAAGAGCTGAAAGTATGATGGTTTCACCCATTTCTTTCAGCACTATCACCTGTTTATACTAAGCCAGGGACATGTTGTTTCCAATGTATTCTGTAAAAGTCTGTGGACAGCACACTCAGCTTAGGCACGCTCAATTGGTAGAGTTGGCATCGGAGGGTCCATTGACAAACGACTTATATTTCCTTTGTCAATGCTTGTTGTGATAAATTCGGAATAAATTCTTGATTTATTGAAAAAAACCTGATTATACATACAAAAGAACTTGAAGACTCTGTTTTCTTTCACACCATCAGTGATCAATTCAATGACTAAATTATTTAATTAGTGAATTAAACACGTAAAAGGAATAGGTCTGTGTTATGTAACTCAGTGAGTTAACATTGGGTTTTACTGACTAAAGGCTGACGAAATGACTGATGGTGTTCAGGAAGTATAATGATTGACATCATGGTTTTTGTTAGGCAACAGAATGGGGCCCGGACGAGGATACCAAGAGGTCATGCCAAAGCAAAGGCAAAACTGAGGTACTTTCTAAAAACTAAATACTACTTTCTTTAATTTCTTTGCAGTTCTCATCCAATTTATCTGCCAATTTTAGGCAGGAGGTACAGTTTCTGAAGATTTTGGCTTTGTTTGGAATCGCCTACTATGTATCCTTAACATACTAATTATAACGAAAGAGGTGTATGCAGTATCCCAACGGTACATAGTAGGTGAAATTTGAGTATGGACAGATGACATACTATGTTTCCAAAAATGTTGAATACCCGAGTCTCGGGTTGCTAGACGTATCACAGCCAAAAATGCAATGCGCCAACTTCCTTCTGGCTTTCACAGAATAAAAACAAATTCTGGGGTTTTGTTCACATGTACCAGTTAGGAATACAAACAATTTAAGTAAATGTTTGTAAAAAAGATTGTACTAGATTTTGGTTTCAGTATTCAGTATGTATTTATTTATGTGCTGCCAAACCAAAGTGTGTGCTCGCTGAAAGCGTTTTTCTAGTTGTTCCGTTTACTTCCTGCTTGTGGCTCACAGGATGAGTGTCAGAACTACATCCGGGTCCTGCTCATCACAGGGAGACGGATCTTCACCTGTGGAACCAACGCCTTCACCCCCGTCTGCACCATCCGACAGGTGAGAGGGGAATAAGGAAAAAGGAGAATTGTTGGAGACGCAGAACAATAAGGTAGAACAACATTTTTGAAAAAGAAAGAAAATGTACCGTTCAATTGCAAGCTTCTCTTCTCCCCCCCCCCCCCCCCCCCCCATAGATTGGTAACACCAGCAGGGTGGTGGACGTAGTGAATGGTGTGGCCCGGTGCCCTTACGACCCCCGCCACAACTCAACTGCCATGGTAACAGACAGGGGCGAGCTCTACGCTGCCACCGTAATCGACTTCTCTGGCCGGGACCCTGTCATCTACCGTAGCCTTGGCAACATGCCTCCCCTTCGCAGCGCCCAGTACAACTCCAAATGGCTCAATGGTACATTAGTACTTGTCTCAAAATTACAGCACAATCGAATGCCAACCTCTTCTCTAATAGAAAACCTTCCCTTTAAATCATGTCTTTTTTAAATATAAATATCATTTATTTTTACATCATGTTGGTTGAAAGACAGATCTAACGCTTTTCCGCTCCTCTGCTCCACTCCTCGCCTTTCTCCCAGAGCCTCACTTTGTCTCTGTGTACGACATGGGCCTCTTCACCTACTTCTTCCTGCGAGAGACGGCCGTAGAGCACGACTGCGGCCGCACAGTGTTCTCCCGCGTGGCCCGGGTCTGCAAGAACGACGTGGGTGGCCGTTTCCTTCTGGAGGACACCTGGACCACCTTCATGAAGGCGCGGCTCAACTGCTCGCGCTCCGGCGAGATCCCATTCTACTTTGATGAGCTGCAGAGCACCTTCTACCTGCCCGAGCAGGACCTCGTCTACGGCATATTCACCACCAATGTGTGAGGGATACATTCACATACGAGCATACAGACACGCACACAGACGCTAAACAAACAAACAAACTGTAATGTGGACATTACAGTCTCTCATGCACACTGACACACACACAAACACACACACACACACAGACACACACACACACAGACATTCACTTTATTTAGCAGTTTGTCAATAGAAATAAGTCAAAGCACTGTTGTACAGTAACAATGCCGGCCCTAAAGTACAGCGTAATATACGTTAACAAAAAAATTATGAGACCACTGCAAGATTATCAGTTTCTCTGGTTTTACTATTTCTAGGTATGCGTTTCAGTAAAATGTAAATTTTTGTTTTATCTAATAAATTACTGAAAACCTTTCTCCCATATTCCATATTTCAAATACAAATATTGCAAGATGGCAGAAACTTGTCAAAATAATAAAAAAGGAAGCCTTGTTTTCAGACCCCGAATAATCCAAAGAAAACCAGTTAATATTAATTTTCAAGCAGCACAATACTAATCTTTTAAGGAAGAGTTCAGAAATCTATATTGTGGATTTGCATTGATTTCCTGTCATGGGTGAAGGTCTAAAAACACTGCATAATTTTATAATTTTTTTTAACAGTTTTTCTGCAATATTTACATTTTTTTTTGCAAACGAGTTACTTTACTTTCTATTGCGAAACGATACCATTCGAAAATACAGCATTGGTACACACAGATCAACCAAAACATTAAAACCACTGACAGGTAAAGTGAATAACATTGATCATCTCGCACCTGTCAAGGGGCGGGACATATTAGGTAGTAAGTGAACATTCAGTGCTTGAAGTTGATGTGTTGGAAGCAGGAAAAATGGGCAAGCACAACGACCTGAGTGACTTTGACAAGGGCCAAATTGTGATGGCTAGACGACAGGGTCAGAGTATCTCCAAAACTGCAAGTCTTGTGGGGTGTTCCCGGTATGCAATAGTTAGTACCTACCAAAAGTGGTCCAAGGAAGGACAATCGGTGAACCGGCGACAAGGCTCCTTGATGCGCATGGGGAGCGAGTGTTAGCCCGTCTGGTCCGATCCCACAGAAGAGCTACTGCAGCACAAGTTGCTGAAAATGTTAATGCTGGCTATGGTAGAAAGGTTTCAGAACACACAGTGCATCGTGACTTGCTGCGTATGGGGCTGTGTAGCCGCAGACTGGTCAAAGTGCCCATGCTGACCCCTGTCCACCACCGAAAGCGCCTACAGTGGGCACGTGAGCGTCAGAACTGGACCATGGAGCAATGGAAGAAGGTGGCCTGGTCTGATGAATCATGTTTTTCTTTACATTATGTGGATGGCCGGGTGCATGTGCGTCGTTTACCTGGAGAAAAGATGGCACCAGGATGCACTGTGGGAAGGCCAGCCGACGGACACGGTATAATGCTCTGGGCAATGTTCTGCTGGGAAACCTTGGGTCCTGGCATTCATGTGGATGTTACTTTGACACGTACCGCCTACCTAAACATTGTTGCAGACCAAGTACTCCCTTTCATGGCAACGATATTCCCTGGTGGCAGTGGCCTCTTTCAGACAGATAATGCACCCTGCCACACTGTAAATATTGTTCAGGAATGGTTTGAGGAACATGACAAAGAGTTCAAGGTGATGACCTGGCCTCCAAATTCCCCAGATCTTAATCCGAGCATCTGTGGAATGTGCTGGAACAAGTCCGATCCTTGGAGGCACCACCTCGCAACTTACAGGACTTAAAGGATCTGCTGCTAACATCTTGGTGCTAGATACCACAAGACACCTTCAGAGGTCTTGTGGAGTCCATGCCTCGACGGACAAGAGCTGTTTTGGCGGCACAAGGGGGACCTACACAATATTAGGCGGGTGGTTTTAATGTTTTGGCTGATCGGTGTATGATGAAAAACATAGAAAAATCGAAAATGGGTATGACTTAAACTAAAGAGAAATATAATTGACCGATATGAGCTTCATGCTGAAGCAATGCCCTTGTTTCATTATAAGCTGTCAGATGTGCTGAGTCGAGTAGAGGCAAGGTGAAAATCACCCGTTCTCCAAAGCCCAAGTCAGCCTTTGAATGAGTGTGTGATTTTGTGTTAATAATAAAAGAATAATAATACATTTAATTTGAGGGTGCCTTTCAAGACACTCATGGTCACCTTACAGTAAATATTAAAATTACAATATGCAATATAAATGAAAATGAAATATAAAGTAAAAGTAATTCAGCGACATAGTAACAATACAAAAGGGGGTATAGGGTAGGAAACAACAATGGAAACCACAATGGCACATTTCTGGAAACACTGATAAACAAGGGGAGACAGCCTGGTACAAGGGAGCAATCACAGTGAGTAGGCCAATTTGAATAAATTAGTTTTTAGTTGAGACTTGGAAGGATGATAAAGTGTCAGACTGTCGAATAAGTAGGGGGAGGCAGTTCCAGAGCCTGGGTGCAGAACAGCTGAAAGCCCTAGCACCCATGGTGCTGAGGCGTGAAGGGGGATGGTCAGAAGGCCAGACGATGAAGAGCGCAGAGAACGAGAGGGGGTATAGTCCTGAAGGAGGTCAGATATATGTGGGGGCCAGATAATGGAGGGCTTTGAAGGTGAGCAGGAGAGATTTGAATTGAATGTGGTATTGAACAGGGAGCCAGTGTAGCTGGATGAGAGTTGGGGTGATGTGGATTTGGTGGTGATGATACGAGCAGCCGAATTCTGGATTATTTGTAGCCAGTTTAGTAGCTTGGTGGGGAGGCCTGAAAGAACAGCATTGCAATAATCAATCTGTGAGGGTACAAATGCGTGGACCAGGACTTCAGCACTTGATTGAGACAGGGGCGGGCGAAGTCTGGCCATGTTGCGGAGGTGAAAGAATGCGGTCCGAGTTATGGAGTTGATATGAGGGGCAAAGGAGAGAGTGTTGTCGAGGATGACTCAGAGGCTCTTGACTTGGGTGGAGATGGGTATAGGGAAGCCATTGATCATGATGTTAGGGATAGTGGCTTTGGGTCCAACTAGCAGGGCCTCCGTTTTACTGCTGCTGAGCTTCAGGAAGTTCTGGCTCATCCAACTCTTGATGTCCTGTAGGCAGTCAGTAAGGGAGAAGGGAGGAAGGGCAGTGGTGGGCTGGGTAGAGACATAGAGCTGGGTATCATCAGCAGAGGTAGTTGATGGAGAGAAGAATAGAACTCCAGGAACACGTCTCTCTGTCACCCTCTTTCTCTCTCTCTAGCTTTTCTCACTGTCTTTCTTTCTTTGCAATATCCTCAATCTATTTGGTTTTTGATTAAATTATTTTCTGTTCTATTCTCATGTTGCTGAACACACTGATTCCTTATGTTGATGGCGCTTATTGTACATTTGTATAGGGATATAAATATCTGAAATGGCCTTTCTTCTCTGCCCTCTCAGGAACAGTATCTCTGCGTCTGCAGTGTGCGCCTTCAACCTGAGTGCCATCACCCAGGCCTTCAACGGGCCCTTTCGTTACCAGGAGAACCCCCGCTCCACCTGGATGTCCACCCCCAACCCCATCCCCAACTTCAAGGTAAACATCAACAAACTACCTCCATCTCCACCTCCACCTCCATTGTCATCCCCAACTTCCACGTTAACACACTGTCCCTACCTCCACCCCCAAGCCCATCCTCAACTCCCCCCCCTCCTTTCTCCATCTCGCAACCTTTTTACCCCTCTCCCTGCTCCTCTCTGCAGTGTGGCACCTTGGAGGAGCAGGGCCCTGGGGAGAACCAGACAGAGCGCAGCCTCCAGGACGCCCAGCGCCTCTTCCTCATGAGCGATGTGGTTCAGCCCGTCTCCGTGGAGCCGCTCCTCAGCCGTGACAACGTACGCTTCTCCAAGCTGGTGGTGGACGTTGTGCAGGGCCGGGACACCCTCTACCACGTCATGTACATCGGGACAGGTGAGAAGGGAGGTTAAAGGAGGGGAACACATAACAGTGGGAGAGAGAGATGGGAGGGCAGTAAAAAATATGTTTAACTGAAAAAGATTATAAATTGAAAGGTCTCCCACTACTTCTCATTGACTTCTTGACCATGAACCAGGGCATGCATTTTGGAGTTGGAGACTTATAGGAGGAGGTTAGAGAAATACTAAAATGAAAACAATACCAGCAGAGAAATTGTAACTGCTTTTTTCTGTCCAATCAGAGTACGGCACCATCTTAAAGACTCTTTCCACAACCGATAAGAACTTTCGAGGTTGTTACCTGGAAGAGTTGAGGCTCCTCCCTAACGGAGAGAGTGGGCTGATCAAGAGCCTTCATATCCTGCACAGTGACAGGTCCCTGTTTGTGGGGCTGGACGACCGTGTGTTGAAAATCCCTCTGGAGAGATGCTCCACGTACAGAACTGAAGGGTAGGGCACCCATGCAAACACCTTATTTCATTTTAGTTATACAAAACTCGTCCAAATATATCATATGCTCCTGTTAAGTCTGTTTCTGACAGTTCTCTACTGTCCATAGTTATTGTCATGTTTTTCTATACATTTACAAGACTGCGATAAAGGTGCCTGGACATGTCTAATTCTGTATACAGTACCATCACCAGTTTACTGCGAAGATACTATTGTTTTCTACTTAATCCTAATAAGCAACCACCCACTAAACCTAGTTTACTTCCCCCAGCACACCCACACATATCTGGCCCTGAAATGCCAGATCATTGTACCACATAGCTACACAACAAATGCAAACACACTCTTCTTTTAAACAATTCCTGGCATTATCCCATGTGTGGGGGTACCTCTGTGTCAGTCAGCCATCCAGCTGCTCTTATAATTATATTTTACATCTTGATGAGTGGACGAGGGCACACTCCTTTAACCTCATTATTTATGCACTGTCTAATAGTGCACAAACTTTATGTTCGTGTAATAGTTCGGTTGGTTGGGGTGGGGGGGTTCCCCATAAGGATGAATAATCACGGTAATGAGCGGGATCGCCCGCGCCCACCATCTCTGCTCGACCTGCACTTCGTCCACCAGTTGTCATGAATACACCAGTGAGACAGATGAACCAACTTGGTAGCAAAATAATCCTGTCATCGCATCAGAAGTTCAGTAGCGGCTGTGTCATTTTCACACTGTGATATTGAACTGGTCTGCTTACTCTCCGATGGAATTGCCAAAACCGGACTGATCAGCGCTAACACAGAGATTGAACCGGCCCGTACTGCAGTGGGGAAAAGGTTATGAAGTGGTTCATGACAACTATTGTAATGTACACTGGTCTTATTGACATGTCCCCACCACTTTTTTCAGTTTAGAATTTGACGTAATATTTTAGGCCAGTCATATTGGATATTGTTATCGCTGGACGCACGTGCTATTTACAGAAGATATGATACTGTGATATTGGCTTTGTTCGATTGGTGGTGTGAAGCTGTAGATGTGATGCATATGGATGACTGTTTCTTGTGCAGTCGACGTTGTGCGTTTTATGCTGAATATGTTTGTATTGTCGACTCTGTTGTAGCCAAGGCTATGCCCTTTTGATGCACCGTTATGCAAGTAGTTTCTTGCCTAATTATCTACTCTGACCTCATACCGATGCCCCCATTACATTGCCTAAAATTGCATGTTTCAAGACCATTTAAAACAGTCATTTTGCTCTGAGCCCTTCTGTCCATACGACTCTTTCACACAAAATGATGTCTATTATTATTTATTATTTATGGTCTATCACATTTTTCTTGACTTTGGGGAGGCTTTATCATCCTTTGAGAGCCTGCTTATGCCCTCCCCCAACTCCCCTCACTTAACTGTGTCCAGTGAGTGTCAATAGCCGCTGGGCCAGCCTGGTGCTCCTTCAACGTATTGTTCAGTCGTCCCCAGCTTCCTGAGTAGATTTTGGGACTGATTATCAACGACTGATCTGGGGGTCTGTTCATTGCAGCCTATGTGTGTGTGTGCCCAGGGGCCTGGTTGGGTCCTTGTAAAGAATACCAATAGGCTCTGGTTCGCAGAACAGGGTCCTTTGTATTCAGGTCATGTGCTCCCCAAACAGCCTGCATAGCTGATGATTAACGCGATAGAGGGAAAATAAATAAACAAATCACTTTGAAGGATCCAAGTGAAAAGGTCTGACAGGAATTTATTTATACGTAATTTAGCTTGGAATTCACGAGCATGCATTATATTATTAATGGCCAGTTAATGATTCTTTTTTTTTTCTGCAAGCAATATTGAAACTTTTATGATCTGAAGGATCATATGAAAAGGCTGGTGGCAACATTTCTTTGATGAATCTGGACCTACTTTGTCAGAACTGAATGTGTATTGGTTCAATAGCTCTCATAGATATTATTTTGCCTTGACTGGCTCCCTCAAGTGATTACTCTATGGTTTTCAAACTACCCAAACATGCTTCCTGCATTTCACTTAAGGAAACAGGTGAGAAGGACTGTGTGTCTGGTACAGCAATGCCTCCAGACGTCTCTTATCACCACTTGGTAGTTTTCTATCTGCAGCAAACAAATACGGCACAGTATGGTCACTGAAATTTGGCAAGAAATGTGTTTTACACAAGGACTGTACTTTAGGTTTCATTAGCCATACTCATCATAGAATAGAGCAAATACATTTTGTTGTTCAAAGCTTGTGGATTGAAAAAAGTTTTACTCTCTTGTCACACCCATAACAGTGTTTTTTTCTTTTTTTCCACCATGGCCAACTCAGTGGCATACTGTGCCCCGACTCCACTCATCTGCACCTAACATACACACACACACACACACACACACACACACACACAAACTTACACACCCACCATACAGAGTGATGCTAGTACAGGGGAACAGCACTTTGGGACAAACCAGAATAATCTCCATTCACTGTTGCCTTTAGTCCCTCTAATCTGCTGACAGGGGACAGCATTAATGTCCTCTCACACAGACCTCCACTTGGGGTCAACACGGCCTGTTAATTGACCGGGTCAGTCGCTATGTGGACCCCTTTCACTGGTGCAGGGAAGTCGGGGGCTACTCCTAAGGCTGCCTGTTTAAAATTGTCAATATTGCGGGATTTCCAAGGTTCCCGGAGCTTTGACTACTGCACTCCACTGAGAGGAATCCCACACCTAGCTAATTAGAGAATGTTTTTCCACTGCGCGTTCAACATTTGAGCTGTGCCTCACAGCGCAAATAGTTTTTACTTAGAGGCAGCCTGTTTACATACACCCCGTAAATATAATTACTCTGATAGTGTATGAATAGGAGTTGTGTTGAATTCAACATGTCTGCCAACCTGTCCAGGAACAAAGTTTGCTTTTCTAACTAAGGTTTCACTCTGTGGCATATTTATGGACAGGTAATTAGAAGGATAATAAAGCACGAAAATGTTTTTGGGGAATGCTTGTTTTCCAGAAGGTCCCATGGAGAAAAACGTCACAATTATTCACAGTGACAGAGTCTGATACTTATATTTTATTTAATTATTTTAAATGTTTATCCTTATTTTCTTTTGACTTTCAACAAGTCTTCTCTAGAAACAGCAGTAAAAGCCTTCTGTAATGTCACACATTTGAATATGGAAGTGGCAGGATAGTGCTGTTGTTTTTTTTGTATCAAATGTTTATTGAAATGGAAACACAAAGTTTACAACAAAAACATCACTTTAATTAAACAACAATAACAGAAGTACATAAAAATAAAAATAGTGGATAATGAATAGTAAATTAAATTATATAGATCACAAATTAAATGAAACCACAAGGAATAAAACCTCCAAGGTAAAACAACAATTAAAAATAACACACACACACACACACACACGCACACACACACACACACAAAGAGAAAGTACCACCCTCCCACCCACGCCCCAGGCATAACATTCTCTGTTAGTTAACATTAGTGAATCAGTGAAATCAGCAAAAGTATGCATCTCTGACATAGATACACACAGACATACTCACTTACATACATACAGACATACATACATACAGGGAAACAGGAAGGTTCTATAGAAACATTTAGAAAGGCACTAATTAAGGGATTCATCTTACGAGATCTTGAAGGTAATCATCTGCAGAGCACCAATTGTTTAATGTAGTCTCACTAGCCGAAAAAATTTATGAAAGGTCACTTCATTCTTCTTGGTGTGTTTTCGGCTGTGGTGTGTACATAGACAGTGCCTGGGAGCACAGGACCCCTACTGTGGCTGGGACCGCAAGCAGAGGCGCTGCACCACAATCGAAGACAGCTCAAACATGAGCCAGTGGAGCCAGAACATCACTGAGTGTCCCGTAAGATTCTCTCGTCATGTACAGGCCAAACACACACACACACACATATACACAAACACACACACAATCACACACTTACGCACATGCCTAAACAAAAAAACACACAGGCAGAAAGATATGCAGTTTTGTCCACACACAAAGATGCTCCTCTCAAAACGGCTTTTTGTGTTGTCCTGTAGCAACTCATTATGTAATAACGGCTCATAATGTAATAAAAGCTCATAATGTAATAACTGCGCATAATGTAAAAACTTAAATGTAATAAAAGCTCAATGTAATAATCAGCTCATAATGTAATAAAACCATGAGTGCAAAACGTAACAACAGCTTTGTGTATAACATAATAAGGTATTACGTTATGAGAAATGTGTTACGTTATGAACCTAACTGTAGCAACTCACAATGTAACAACTGGCCATAGTGTAATAACTGCGCATATTGTTGAGAAAAGCGTCATTGTGGACCAAGCAAAAACATTTTACTGAATAATGTAATGCATTCAACACAGTAATCATTTTTAAAAAGAGCATTGTCCTTGTCTTCTCAGAGTATAGGAACCCTTCTAGCGTTACAATAAGTGCATGACGCAAGTGGATATCTTGTAGTCTATAATTTATGTCTACAATAATGTCTACAATAATACACTTTTATGATTGGGAATAAACATCGCTTATCTAGCTAACAGGCGAGCTAGCAAGCAAGTTAGCAAGCAATTTAGCTACGTTAAGTTAACGTTAGTTAATTCGTAGAAAAGTATCTTATCATAGCTAGCTATAACGTTGCCAACTATAACAAAGATCCCTCTACAAATTGTAGATTTAGGGGCTTTAATGGCTCCGTAAGATACCGTCTAGATGCTAGATCAGTGACTGTTTCGTTTACAGAAAAGGAACAATGAGACTGGTCATAATAATCTTGGTCCTGTTGTCACCAAAGTGACCGGAACAGAGCGACAGAAAACAGCACTCGACAACAAGAATGTAGAAGATCCAAAAGAAGTTTTACTCGGCAGTATTTACATGGTATTAAACGCAATAATCCCGCAACCAGTGACAAGGCAGTGAAACTATTTATAGACAGAGAAACACCCAGGTGAAAACAATGAACGTAATTAGGAGAGTCCAGGCGCCCTCTGGTGGCGAAAGTCCAGTACACCGCCAGGCGTGACACCTGTGCTATACCCTCTGGGTTTGTAATGTACAAGGACATCGGAATCGAGCAATGGATGATGAAACGTATGATGTCATTATTAGAGCACTGAGAGGAGAATTTTAGGTTCCTGTGAGAGAAAGAACAAGGGTCAAGCGCTCTGCCCTTGTTTGTCTCTGCAGGAATAGGCATCTGATCAGGATTCTGGCATCAGTACACGAAATTTGCAAAAGGTATTGGATAAGTCCAGGCACTATCCAAAGCTACTTTGGAAACGGGCCCATTCCCAAGCCCATCAGAGCTAAAACGGTTCAAGCGCGTCATCAAATTGACCTTCTTGATATGGGGAAATGGGCTGTCAAGCATGGAAAAGGCTGACATCCTGACCATAACTGACGTATTTAGCAGATACATATAGCTACGCCCTCTGCAGAGCAAACAGAGCAAAGAGATAGCTAAACATCTAATTGAAATCTACATTGAACATGGCCCACCCAAAATTTTGCAGCATGATCAAGGCAAAGAATTCCAGGGTGCAGTCCAGAAGCTGATGGAATCGTATCGTGTCAGAGTCATTCAGAGCTCTCCATACCACCCCCAGAGCCAGGGTAAAGTTGAGAGAACTCACCGTGTAAGATCATAAGATCATGACTCATCACTTATCCAGCCATACAGGTGAGATTGATGAGGAAGTCTTAGAACAGATCATGAATCTACCTCCATCCAGAAGACATCGTGGTTTGTTTGAGGAAAATCGCGTGAAGATACGAAAGAGGGGACTTAAGGCTACACATTGCATGAAACGTACGCCTGAATCAAGGATAAATCCACTATCAATTTACAACTTACAGGACAAAGTGTTGGTGAGGGTCAACAAAGGTCTCAGATTTTCAAAACAGTATGTTGTGGTACCAGGTATTGTCGTAAAAAGAAATATGAATCTGTCAAGATACAAAGTCAAGTTCCGAATGCCAGACAGCCCCTGTCCACATCTCAAGTAGTTCTCAGTGTGTGATGTGACAAGTGTCACAAGAGAGCAGGAGAAGCAGCGTTCCAAATGTATGGCCAAAAAACATCAACGCATACAGTTCTTACTGCCCATCACCCATGAAGAGAGGCTAGAGTCCTTTGAATCAATTGGTTTCAGGATTTGTGTGGACCCTGACCCTGATGGCAGTTGCTAATTTGCTGCCATGGCTGACCAACTTGCCAAACTTGGAATTTTGCGGTTTGCAGCATCTTTAAGGCAAGAAATTGTATCAGACCCACATGACATGACACCTTTCTTATTTTGTGGAAGGACTATGGAGTGACTGTGCAAAGCATTCAGCACAGTCACACATATGGTGATCATTTAACGCTACAAAGAGCATCCAGTGTATTCAATGTGCAGTTTATGATTGTATCAACACTGGGTGAGGATGCAACATCAATAGTATCCTCATGTAGTCACTACAATGAAAGTCTGCCATTGCTGATTCTTGGTCACTTTCCTGAAGGTCAAGGGGATCATTATGTTAGCCTTGATGGACCAGTCATTCATTCAAAGAACGCAGGAAGCAGAGGAGGAGAGTGTCACAGCACCAGTTTCAAACATCTTTGAAAAATCTGCTTATGATGCTGGGCCAGACGCTGTCCCTCATGCTGACCCCGACACTGTACCTCACACTGGCCCTGACGCTGTCCCTCACGCTGGCCCTGACGCTGTCCCTCACGCTGGCCCCGACGCTGTCCCTTACTCTGGACCCGACGCTGTCCCTCACTCTGGACCCAACGCTGTCCCTCATGCTGGCCCTGATGCTGTATCTCACACTTGCCCAGATGCTGTTCCTCCTGCTGGCCCCAACGCTGTCCCTCATGCTTGCCCAGACGTTGTCCCTCTTGCTGGTCCCAACACTGTCCGTCACGCTGGCCCGATGCTGTTCCTCATGCTGGCCCTTATACAGGTCCCAACAGTATCTTTCATGCTGACCCTGACACTCTCTCAGTTGCTAGCCCTAACTTGCCTCTGAACATACTGTCACTAGAGTTTCCAACTTGTTCAGAGAGCTTTCCCTGTCATTTTTACCAAGAATATCTATTTGAGATTCTTTGGGGGAAAATTTGAAACTTGAGAAGGACGAAGACTGCTGCATCAGCATTGCTATGCTGTACAAAGGAGTTGGACGCACTAGTGGCCTTGCATCCCGCATCAAGCAGCTTTTTGGCCAAAATTTCAGATGAATGAGAGCTTGGATTATACTTAGGCATACATCCTTTGGATGGTTCCAAATAAAATAAATTTATTGGAAAAATGTATAATTTCTTTTCTTAACCCCCTGGGGTCAAGCGTTGCGAATGCACCCCTCCCTGGATGTTCTATTCAATATCTGTTGTTGCATATCTGGTTGTAAAATGTTCTTGTTATTCTTGTTATTGTTCTTGTTCTTGCACAAGTTACAAAATAAATAGAAAATTTTATTGGATAAATATGTTGCTTGTAATGTAATTCTAGAAGGCTTCCTAGACAAGGACAATGCTCTTTTAAAAGGTTATTACACTATGTGTTGAATTTATTACATTATTCAACAAACATTTTTGTTAAGTTCATTATGTAATCATTTTCTCATAATGTAATAACTTATTACATTATGCGCAAGCTGTTGTTACGTTATGCACTCATGGTTTTATTACATCAGGAGCTGATTATTACATTATGAGCTTTTATTACATTTACGTTATTACATTATGAGCTTTTATTACATTTAAGTTATACCAATATGAGCAGTTATTACATTGTGAGCTGTTATTACATTATGAGTTGCTACATGTCCTCCTATTGACAGAGGACCAATCCCCTCTTTTCTCAGGTACAGAACCTGACCCAGGACGGCAGCTTCTCACCCTGGGCACCGTGGAAGCCCTGTAACCACGACGACGGTGCCAGCATGAGCAGCTGTGTTTGTAGCTCGCGCTCCTGCAACAGCCCCGTCCCTCAGTGTGGCGGGGCCACCTGCAAGGGGCCGACCATACAGTTGGCCAACTGCTCCAGGTAGGTTACATTGCATATACAGTACTTATTTTGCCACAGCATTAGTGTTTTGATGGGAAATAAAAACATTGAAAAACAAGACAGCAACACATTTGTTTTATATGTATGCCACACTATGGCATGATAAAATAATGTATCTTTACTGTTCACCCAAGTTTTTTTACAATTATTTTGTCCCAAACAAAATAAGAAGCTGTTCTTGTGGTCTCCTGACCCCCTTTTACTTCTGTCTCAGGAATGGAGACTGGACCCCATGGTCGTCCTGGGGCCAGTGTAGCACAAGCTGTGGGATTGGCTTTGAGGTTCGCCAACGCTCCTGCAACAACCCCTCTCCCCGCCATGGGGGGCGGGTCTGTGTGGGCCAGGGCAGGGAGGAAAGGTGAGCTGGGTGATTGGGGTTAGACTGCAGGCTGAGGTTTTGAAGTGGTTGAAGATTGAAGGTTGAAAGCCTGTCGTGTAACGCTAACATACCAAAATCATAAGCAGATAATTTGAATGCTGTGTGTTTGTTTGTCTATGTCTGTGTCTGTGTGTGTGCGTGCGTGCGTGCGTGCATGCGTGCGTGTGATTTAAGGTTGTGTAACGAGAAGATCCCCTGCCCCCAGCCAGTGTTCTGGTCAGCATGGGGTTCGTGGGCCCGCTGCAGCGCTGAGTGTGGCGGAGGGGTCCACTCTCGCATCAGGACCTGTGAGAACGGAAACACCTGTCCCGGATGTGCAATGGTATGTTCTATAACAGTCTTTTACCTAGCAGTCTGTCTGTTGGTCTCTATGTCCTCCTCCAAATATGTATCTTTATATCCATCCCTTTCTGTTTTTCCAGAATATTTCTTCATCTATCTGAGATAAAATTGTTTAATAATACATATTAAAAAGCCCTTCCATGTAGGGATGTCACGAGAACCAATACTTTGGTACCAAGTCGATGCCAAAATTCTAAAAACGTGACGGTTACCCGTTTTCTACAGTACAGAAGGTACCTGCCGCAGTTATGTAAGCGAACAAACACCAGCAAAAAGACGTCGCTTTGGTTGTTCATTCCTGGGCGCTGTGTAACCCCTTTTTTTCAAGCTATCCTCCAAGGTGAAAAGAACAAAGTA
The DNA here is from genome assembly GCA_026901105.3 of Galaxias olidus. NCBI lineage: Eukaryota > Metazoa > Chordata > Actinopteri > Galaxiiformes > Galaxiidae > Galaxias > Galaxias olidus. The sequence goes on along the minus strand of JAPMUY010008260.1, from coordinate 13,870 downwards.
AACACCTGTAATGTTTTGTCGCGATCCTAAAAGTGTTTGGCTCAATCCATAATGGTTTTGCCTCCCCTGCTGTTAGCTACCGCAAACTCAAATAAAAAGTCAGAAACTAACAAGTAGGCCTATAGATATCCAATCGCAGCCTCGGCCAAAGAGAAACAAAACAAACAGGAGAAGTTCGCTTTCTCTTGAAGTATGCTGTGTCCTCCCTGTAAACCTTTCCCGTGAATTAGCAGTAGTAGTTTACACCCCAATGCAGCTGGGGAACATTTGACTCTCCTTGTGATCTCGCTTAGACGTGCTATAAAATGTGCGCGTATGTTTCTTTTTATAATTATATAAATAGGCCACTTTTTTGTAATGTTAATGGTTGTTTATTTTAAATATGCTTTGTGTTACTTTCCCCTCACGCGTCCTCCAGACTTTAGCCGGGAGAACTCCGGGATAATTTGCCAGTTTAAACAGTTCTTTATTTCTTTCTAAGCTTTTATATCTCATTCACTCGTTTGCACAAGAACCACCACGTTACTTGAAAACGAAAGTAAACATACACCCCTCACGCTGCCACATCTTAAAGTAACAGTCTTAATCTTTTTGACCCATCATTAAAAGATTATTGTTTGTAATTAAAAACAATATTGCTTGTTTTAAATAATTGAATTGCCACTGTTCTTTTTTGTAATGTTTGTAATTGTTGATTCTTTTTTTTCTTCTTTTTTTTTGCTTGAAGGCTACACGCAGAGTGTCAAGTGAAAAGTAACATAGTGGTTCCTTCCCTTATTATTAATTCAAAATTTAAAAGACACATTTAAAAAGCAGTTTATAAAGTATCGTGTAAATGGGTGAATTTAAAATCAAATTTAAAAAAAGTTTATTTAATTTATCTTTTATTAATGTATTAATAAAACTAATAACAAAGTGTTTTATTAAATGTTATTTAAATCGATTAATTAAATATTGCATTAACAAATCAAAACATATATATGGTTTTCAAACGTATACATTAATAAATCCAACTTCAAATCAATTTAACAACAACATTAACAAACACACATTTAAAAGTGCATTGCTTTTCGACGTCTCATTCCGTTTCCATTTAACAACTCCTTTTAATTTTAGTTACACTGCAATAGATGACCCATCCTAGATTAAACAAGAACTCTCATTGGCTCTTGAGTTCTGTATGACACACCCCCAAGACAAAAAGCGCAAACTTGGGTTCCTCCACGAAATTTAGGGTCGATTCCAATCCATAAAGAAGGGTAGAAGGTACTTCATGAAGGTTCCTCGCGCGAGTGGCCACTTTTGTGACGTTTTATTCGTCATCATCGTGTGGACATTTGATGGAGAGGCAGGGAGGCGAGGTGGGACTTAACTTTTCAAATTGGAACCAACTCGTCCTTCACCAGCAAGAAGAAACCAATAACAATGGAAAGTTTTACAGCAGTAGCATGTGGCTTTTACTATCTTCAATTACTCCGAATAACCCATGGGAAGATTATGAGAAGAAGAAGCATTCCCAACATGTTCAGGGAGCTTGCTAACATGAGCACGAACCACCAGACCCATCTACAGAACCAATTTCCTGCGCTGCTCTGTGCAGCCTCCCCTCCGGTCCCGATTCGTTCGAGTCGATCTGAAATTTTTTTTTATAATCGCAAGAAAGTTTAGGGTACAACTACAAGCCTGTGTACGTACAGAGTCTTGTCGTAAAAACAAAACCCAAACCACAAAGAGCTAAAATGCCACTGTCGCGTCCCGCAGTTCTGAGAGACGACAGGACTAAAGTTATAAGCAATAGCAAGCTTTAATCAATAAAGTAATCAATACAAAATAATAATGTCAAGAATACGATGATATCAAAAGATAACAAAGGGCAACACCACGCTACACCATGCTGCTGTCCTACACACACACACACACAGACACACAAACCCAGTCTACCGAATGCCGCCACCTGGGAGGGGTCTGTTCTCCTTTTATACAGTGGTAGAATACAAGATCATATGTCAACTGGATGGAGAGAAGTCATTGGTTTAGATGTTAGACCCTCCCTTGTTGGTGCGCAGGCTCAGTCCTAAGCCTCTAGGCACGTCTCTGCCATTGTTGTAGTCGTATCAAATACAGGCGTGCGCTGTAAGAGAGGGGAAAAGTCTACAGAGATCGTAACAATGACCATTGACAGACCTTGAACAGATTATAATGTGTAGGATTGTCCTTTTAATACACAGCACATAATATATGTAATTAAGTGGTCTAATACATGTAACTAAATGGTTAAATCTTAACACCACCGATCTTAGATCACTTTGAAATGCCCACAAGGGATCGAGTGTAACACAAAACCGACCTAGGATATTTTTCTCCTGGGTAAACTTTATCCTTTTTCTATAGATTTCTATAGATGAAGTTTGCGGTCTTTCTCTTTTTTAATAAAATGCGGTGTTTAATGCCATTGTTAGCTAGTACTGTATAGAATATATTGTTTGCTTGAGCTTTTAGTAGACCTATTTAAAAAAAATTTGATTGGTTGCTTTGATTGCCAATGTAAAATCGTGCAGTTTCGTCCATGACCGCAACCATTGTTCTGGAGTGCAGAACTGTACGTTTTATTTATTTCCAACATGTGAAGCTTGCAACTGCCTACAAACTAAACTAACTAACTAGCTAACTAACGAACTTACTAAATGTCACGTCATTTGACTTGGAAGACTTCACTCAAACTAAAGCGAATGACGTTAGCTAGGAGTTGTTAAATTGAAACGGAATGAGACGTCGAAAAGCAATGCGCTTTTAAATGTGTGTTTGTTAATGTTGTTTGTTAATTGATTTGAAGTTGGATTTATTAATGTATACGTTTGAAAAGCATATATATGTTTTGATTTGTTAATGCAATATTTAATTAATCGATTTAAATAGCATTTAATAAAACACTTTGTTATTAGTTTTATTAATACATTAATAAAAATATATATTAAACAAACTTTTTGTAAATTCGATTTTAAATTCACCCATTTTCACAAGACTTTATAAACTGCTTTTTAAATGTGTCTTTTAAATTTCTAATTAATAATAAGGGAAGGAACCACTATATTACTTTTCACTTGACACTCTGCGTCCTCCATACACGCCAATGTTGTTTTTTGTGATGTTTTTTAAAAAGGTGTGTTTGAAGTATATGGGATTTAATTTATTGTTAATTTTTTTACCATGGTATCGAATTGGGTATCGAGAATTGTGGAATTTGACAGGTACTGGTATCGACTACAAAATTTCTGGTATCGTGACATCCCTATTTCCATGAAGGTCTGTTGTCCTTTACCTTGCCTCCTAAACTGTGTTAAAACTACTGCTATCGTTTGCAATGCCATCTCCTTCCCTGTACAGGTGTAGAAAAGGCCCCAAAAAGTTATGTCCTATAAAGATTAAGTACTGTTCTGTTCTACGTGCTGCATAGGGCTGTTTATTGTGAGCTGACTCACGTAAGAGGAAAAGTTGCGTAGCTGACGTCACGTAGTAAAAGTGTCTGCTTCGTATGATTGATGGGTTGCAGTTGTCCGTTAGCAAACGTTGTTAGTTATTTGTGCGTGAAGGAGAGGTGAGTGCTATAGCTGCCATATTTGCGTTATTATGTCTGTTTCTGTTAACGTAGACATAGGTCTGTTTATTAATGTGGAGGATACTGAGGTGCTGCAATGTATGATCGCGATGCTAGCAATAGCCGGTTTCTACACGATAGCTTAAGACCCTCACATCTCATACACACACCCGACTCACCTGACTTCGCGCATCGTGCATATTTGAATACTTGAGATATGTTTGTAGATTTGTTACTTGTTAGGTTGTTGTTATTGTTTTGTAGGTGTTAATAAGATGCATATTACTGCATGTGGTTGGAAATGTATGTATATATGTCGTTTTTATCTTCTAAGTACATTTGTCATCATCATCATCATCTTCATCTGCTTTGTCCGGGGTCGGGTCGCGGAGGTAGCAGCTCCAGCAGGGCATCCCAAACTTCCCTTTCCCGGGCCACATTAACCAGCTCTGACTGGGGGATTCCAAGGCGTTCCCAGGCCAGTGTGGAGATATAATCCCTCCACCTGGTCCTAGGTCTGCCCCGCGGCCTCCGCCCAGCTGGACGTGCCTGGAACACCTCCCTAGGGTGGCGGCCAGGTGGCATCCTTACTAGATGCCCGAACCACCTCAACTGGCTCCTTTCTACGCAAAGAAGCAGCGGCTCTACTCCGAGTCCCTCACGAATGGCTGAACTTCTCACCCTATCCCTAAGGGAGATGCCAGCCACCCTCCGGAGGAAACTCATTTCCGCCGCTTGTATCCGCGATCTCGTTCTTTCGGTCATGACCCACCCTTCATGACCATAGGTGAGAGTAGGAACGAAGATAGACCGGTAGATTGAGAGCTTTGCCTTCTGGCTCAGCTCTCTCTTCGTCACAACGGTGCGATAAAGCGACTGCAACACCGCACCCGCTACTCCAATTCTCCGGCCCATCTCTCGTTCCATTTTCCGCTCACTCGAGAACAAGACCCCGAGATACTTGAACTCCTTCACTTGGGGTAAAGACTCATTCCCTACTTGGAGTAGACAATCCATCGGTTTCCTGCTGAGAAGTACATTTGTATTCTTTCCTTATAGAAAACCACATATCAATACCTACCAACAAGTAAAGAAGCAGTAAACCGCATCCAGTCTCTGCCTGTTTATTCATGCTCTGGAAACAGTGGCCTAAAGTAGTGTTCTGGCCGACACACCTAGCGCCCAGTCTGAATATCCAATCTTACATCTCCACTACAACAGGAGTACAAAACCTGCAACCTGGAGGCCTGTGCGGAGGTGCGGAGGAATACACCCTGGACCCCCTGGATGCCGGTCAACGTGAGCCGGGACGGGGCGCGCCAGGAGCAGAGGAGCCGCTACACTTGCCGGGCTCTGCTGGCCGACCCGCACCGGCTCCAGCTGGGGAAACGCAAGGTGGAGACGCGCCTGTGCCCAAGTGAAGGCTTGGGGGTTTGCGAGACCGACCGTGAGTGGCGGACGTCCGAGACAGTTGGACACACACCTGGCTCAGTAAACACACGCCCTTCAACAGAGGGGAATCAGTTCCTCCAAAAACTGGGCCCAATTTCACTGAGTCTGTTTGTGCATTTGGCGTAAGGCCAGGTTTTTTCGTTTCACACATTTAATTTGTCACATTTAAGGCACAAAACCTTTGTGGAAAAAAACATTGTGAGAGGAGCTGCCATTATCATAAGAGCATTAGAAGGAAATCAAAAAGGAAAATTTTTTTTTAAAACAACTCCGCGATTTAGGACACTAGAGCAGTACAGACTTACTTAAGAAAAGAGATAAGAAGGAGGAGAGATAGGAGAGAGAGGTCCAAACAACGAAGACACAACTGATTTTATGTGTAGTATTATTATTATTATTATAATTTAGAAGTAAATACAGAAACGAAAATACAACACACTAGCGCATTCACGACTGCTGCATTTTAGTAGTCAGTAGTTAGACTTGTCGACCCGAAAAGTAGAAAACACTATTTATTTATTTTTTTCTGGAGACTAAATTTGTTTAATCACAATGTACAAAAAATGTTGCATGGCAGAGTGACTTATTTAATGCCAACACAAATAAACTTCGGGATTGATTTGAGATTTTGTGACCTCAACTAACTGACTAGCAGTGCCAGTATTGATGTTGCTCATCTCATACAATACACCAACTTTACATTTTACCTTGGTTTGTTTCTAAAGCAGACACCATATATACTTATACATTAGAAATGTAGTCTTGTACGCTGTCCAACAATCATCATAATCATACTGTAAATCAACATTTTCTGTCTTTTATTTGCAGCTCTGGTTGATGACTTAGTCAAAACTAGCCAACCTATGATACCAACCCAGCAGGGTACCCGCTGGGTATCATGGGAAATATGGTCTGCATGCACTCAGGAGTGTTCCGGAGGCTTTCGAACTCGTAAACGAGTCTGCACTACACCAGAAGGCAAGACAGCTCCCAATGCCTGTGTTGGATCACCTGTAGAATACCAGGACTGCAATTCCCAGCCCTGCACGAGTACGGATTCTCAAAAAATTTAATTCACTTCAACATTGCAGCTCAAAACAACTATACCAATTCGAATTGAAAACAGGCCTCAGGGCACCGTTGTTTAACGTTTAATCGTTTGGTTGTGTGTTCATGTGTCCCTGCTTCCAGTAAACGGTGCCTGGTCCTGCTGGTCTTTCTGGTCCCATTGCTCTGCTACCTGCGGAGGTGGACACTACCAGCGCACGCGCACCTGCAGCAACCCTTCCCCTGGTGACGGAGGGGACATCTGCATAGGGCTGCACACAGAGGAAGCCCTTTGCAACACACACACTTGTGAAGGTAGTGCAGCACACACACAATGCATTTACACAGACCCATCGAAGCAAGTTGATACACACATCACTGGCACACACACACTTTCTTATGCCCGGTTAGGCGGCTGGGGGAGCTGGTCTGGCTGGGAGGAGTGTGACGAAGAGGGCCTGGAGCATCGGAGTCGGGCATGTGTCATAGACACGGAGGCAGAGCCGGGCCTGTGCCAGGGCAACGCCACCCAACAGAAACCCTGTCAGCCGCAAGAGGTGCCAGGTGAGGGGTGCCTGCCATGCCGACACAGCCCCACCAACCAGTCCTCTTGTACCCATCCATGACTCTTCTCTTTTAGAAATACTTTATATTGCATTTATAGGATTGCCCTTTAACGTATTCTGTCACTACATTATGATACCAGTCTTTGTGATTTAATAATGTTGTTTTTTTTATATCATTTTACTTTCTGCTTTTATTTAGTTGTTCTGCCAGGACTGGATCAGGAGCCGTGTGGGAGTAAGTTCTCGTTTTACTTTGCTTTTCTTTCCCATGTTTGTGCTCTCATTCGCTCCACTTCTTTTTCCCATTTGTGACCCTCCCCTCATCTGCATCCAGGGTCCAAAATTCACACCAGCCACCGGCCACAGGCAGGTAGATTTTACGTTTGGCGAGTACATCTCTCAAGTCTCCCGCCACATCGGCGGGTAAATGTTTGTACCAAAATTGTATAAAAAAACGTAAGAGGAGAGTCTTCACTTTGGTTTGCCTCATTTATCCTTGCGCTGTTACTGTCCTCTACTTTCTGTGTCGGAGTTTGACACACACACACATACTCAAGCTATAGCCTACTCACTGTGCCCACTGCGTCCCTCCGGTTGATTCAACCTAGCATCAACTCTAAACAAACACTTGCCACCTGTCTGTTGCTAGCTACCGGCTAATTCGGCAAAAATTGCTGTATTCCAATTCCAAATTCCACTCGTATAACGTTAGCGCTCTGGGACTACTTGTTTAAAGTTACCAGCGACGTTATAATTTTACCGACGATTACAACAAAGTTGAACGTTTACGGTTAGCCCCTGATGGTTATATTTTTAGGCTAATGTAATATTAGCATTTAGCAAGGCCAATACTGCCGTAACCGTGATGTAATTAAACAATTTGCTTTTGGATTTGTTTTGGAACATGAGACCAATTAAGAATGGTTATGTGGTTGAGAAGGGGGCAGACGTCAAGCTGAATTCATGCTACTTTAGTGACATGGTTTGTCTTTTAGCTGTAGCCTACTGGTTCATGTGAAATCAATTTGTAAACGTCATATATCATATCTAAGCCCTATAATTTATGACCAAACAGCGGTGACAGTAGGAGTCGTATGAGGCTGGCTACAGTACAACTAGGCTATTATATCAGGAATTGATTAACTGTTGACAATTTAATGTATATTGAAAAATATGATTGATTCGATTTTTGCTCTTTCTTCTTGTTTAAGTGTGTATGCAACATTATACCTTAATTCAATACAATGTAGGCCTACTGTGACAGTGACACAAAAGTGCCATTTATTATTTTGGCCGGTAAAAAATATGATTGGCCGGTAGATTCTTTGATCTACCAGTTCCCTTGGCCGGTGAGTCAAAAAGTTAATTTCGGACACTGTCTGCATCCCTTCTCTTTTCCCTCTCCTCCTTCTTATTCTCATCATCTCTCTCTCCACTCTCCTTCATCATGCTCTCTCTTTCCTTCACCTCTCACCTCTTCTGCGTGCCCTCTCTCTTTCCCTCCTCTCTTCTGCCCTCGCTGTCCCCTTATAGATGTTGTCAGGTGTATTGAAGTGTACTAGCAACCCCCCATCGCCCCGCCCACACCACCCCCACATCATCGTACTTCATGCTCCCCTCCTGGCCCCTCTTTGCCCCTGTCTATCCCCCTCCTTCACCTCTCCTAGAGTTAATAAGCCTCGAGTTTCACGCCCTGCCACTCCCCACTGCTGTGTCACACTGATGCCACCCCTTTTAATCTGGCTGCTGCCTACCCTCGGGCTTTTGTAAACCAGTAAAGGGATAAAGAGACTTTGATCTCACGGCGCAAGCTGCTGAATGCCAGTTATAGCCATGGTGGTCCTCCACTCAGATGAGGCTGTTTTGTTCAACGGTAACCCTATCTTGAGAATAATTTAAGACTTTATTTTTTTCTTTCATTCACTTTATAATAACTTTCAGTAATAAGCAGTTATTAGATCATTAATAAACTATTATTTTATTATTCGTTTGTGTAATAATTATCTATAAATTATTTCTAAAAGATTTGTAACTGTAATGAATAATATATCTAGGCATTAGTATTAGTATCTAGGCATTAAATTAATTCTTACCAGATGATCTATATATTCTTATGCTGTCAGTATTGAAGGATTACTGAGCATGTGATTTATTGTTTATCTAGGTCTTGGTAAATTATTAATAAAGTATGCTCAAACTCCATTAATACTATAGCTCCACTAATACTAAATGATCCAATAATGCTTGATTCTGTCATGCCTTGTATCATACCTGACTGTCGCCACTAGATGGCAACCAGGACTCATCCACTTAATGATTATTGTTTGCACTTGGGTCATTGTTTGTCATTCCCTGCACCTGTTTGTCCTCTGTATATCTTGTCTCCTTGTCTTGTTTCATGTCACTGGATTATTGCATTTGTTGGTGTCAGTTTTGGATTTTCCCAGTAAGTACCCTATTCCTGCGTATCCGTACCTTTTGTTTACCTCTCTGTTCCGGTTTCCCGTGTGATAGATTCAGTACATTCGTACTCTTAATAGTTCATAATAAATCTACAAACTAATTTACTACTAATACTAGGGATGGGCATTTTAGGCCATATTCCTATTCGAATATTCTATCAAAAATATTTCGGTTTAATCGATTAACCAAAATAACAAGGTTATATGAAGAAAAAAAAAGGTTTTATTTTTTATTTTTTTAGGCTATAGCGCACCTGTAACGTAGCCTAAACGGCTTCCGTGATCTGGCATTCGCTAAATAAACATGTTCCTTTTCCAATTTCTGAACATTTCTTACTACATTTGGGCAGATTTTCTTTGGTCTCTGAGCGGAGAGTCGGCGCTATAATGCGCATGTGTTTGTATCGGTGATCCAGCGCACCAGCATAGAGCGCTCTCGTGCCTTCAGTTGGCGCGCTGCCTGCTGGAAAGCGGGGAAAATGTATCTAATGCATTGAAATTGTGCTTTTTCTTTCTACTTTTTACATATTTCAATGGCATTGGTGTACACATTATGAACAGTATGTAATCAAAATCGCTAATGACTAATATTTTAATTAACTTTAGGCAAAAATATAAATAAATAACTGCAGCCCATACCCACATTTCGAATATTAGAATAATCGTGCCCATCCTCAACTAGTACCCCGTTCACACAGACAACCAGGATCATTGAACACGGGTCCAACCCATTCAGACCACATTTTAGTCCCAGGAAAGATCTGTATCGCCACCATTCACACATACGACCGGGGTCTGCGAGTTAACCCTATCCACGCTTTAATTTCGTAACAAAAGTTCCGATGACCAATGGATTAATAGTGCAGCCAGTGAATCACTTACTTTTATTCTGAAAAAAGTTGGATATAGCTGACAAATCCCGCTGTCTACCTTGTCATTTGCTATTCATCCATCCATCCATTGGGGTGGCTGGAGCCTATCCCAGCCGACACAGGGCGAGAGGCAGGGTACACCCAGGAGAGGTCGCCAGTCCATCACAGGGCTGACACATAGGGACAGACGACAACTCGCACTCACATTCACGGGCAATTTAGAGTCACCAATTAACCTGCATGTTTTCGGACTGTGGGAGGAAACCGGAGTACCCGGAGGAAACCCACACGAACACGGGAAGAACACGCAAACTCCACACAGAAAGGCCCTTGGGTCAGGTTGGGATTGAACCCAGGACCTTCTTGCTGTGAGGCAACAGTGCTAACCACTGAGCCACCATGCTGCTATGGGCTAAGTGGCGCAAATACTTTATGGGATTGACTGCCCCGTCACTGAAAAAAAAATCACCACAGCCAAAGCGGAGCCAAAAGAGTTAACCCAGGAAACAGGACCAAAGCATCATATTTAACGCTGCGAAGTGAAATCTGAGGCAATATTTCGAGGTAAGACCAGTTATATTTCATGTTTAGTCAATTACATGACTTGAAAAACAAAAGTATGATGGTATTTAGTCTTAATTTATCACGGTAAATATTTTGTAAAAGTGTTTGTTTATCTACCGTCATTAGCGTGAGTTGTCGAGCTCGACATCCCTTTTAATTTTATGACTGTATTTTGAGGTAAAAATGTCTGTGAAACTTACCATATGTACTTCAGTTGAGTTAAACTATTAACGTTAAGCAAAATGGGTTCATTTTGTCTATTTTTCGCTTGAATCATTTTATAAGAAGGTAGTCCTAACAGAGATAGCTAGCTAACGCTTCTAAAATGTGAGTGAGAGCAGAACGACAGGCTTGGTGACTTGACTAGGCTAGATCTATCCGGTCAACTTTCTTTTTATTTTACAAGATAATCACTTGATAAAAGCTTGTTCATATGGTTGGAAAATCCTGTCAGAATATTGTTTATCAGGAACACTTTGCTAGGATGTTGCTTGTTCACAACAAAAGGAGCTAAAAGGCTCTATGGAAGAAAATATGTTTAGGCCACAACGAAGCCTGCTTTGACGATTTTTTTCATTGTGATTATTTGTGAAGTACACACATGGAGTTTACACAAATTTTTATATTTTAGATGGACATAGATTGACAGCCTGCTCCAGACCCTTAAGTGGCTCATAGCAGAGGAGGAGATGTTCCATGGCAAGGTGGCATGATTGCTGAGGAGGAGGAGGAGGAGGAGGAGGGACCTGATCCTCAGGCGAGACGTTCAACTAGGAATATATGATTGTGTGTGTGTATAATATGTTAAATTCTAATTCTCACATTACTAATACTCACAATAGACTAACTTTGTTACCCTCTATCGTTTTGGATGTGGCTGCCCATTTACGCACAGGTCCTAAGTCAGCTAGAAAGCGTAAACGCTTCCCTATCCTTACTATTTTGATAATGATAGACAGGCAATGAAACCGCTCTCTTTACACCTAGGCGACCTTACGGTATTGATTTGGATAGTGTGCTTCAGTCTGTGCGGTCTACAACAAATGTATAGGTTTGAGGGAAATATACTTGCGTGGGGGTGGGGGGTGGATGTCCATGTGGATTTCCCAACTCTCACTCCTAATCCTCTTGTGCCTACGTCATCATTCCACACAGCCCAAGCCCCTGAACTGCAGGAGTTACCCAAAAACAGCTGGTTATGCTATAGGAAAAATAAAAACCAAAATAGTTCTAAAATTACTTGCGGTGCTCCAGAATGTAAAAGTAAGAGGCTCTCCTTTACTCGCCATAGGAACTGTTTCCAATCTTGACACTTGGCCATATGTGACCAGTTTCGCAAAGAGGAATACATTTTAAATCTGAGAGGTTTTCTGGTGTTTCTGCCCCCTTCATTCCCTGCCCCTCTTTTCTGTTATCTTTAGGTCCACAGGTTTCTCTTTTCTCTCCACAGGTCTTGTAATTGTTTAGGAATGCGATGGAATAAAATATATATTTCCTATTTATAAATCAATTATATTATTAATTAAAGTTATATTACTATCCCTAACCCTGTTTTCTTAAGTATTCACTGTCTATCTATACTATAGATAGATTCTATAGAATACTAATAGTTAATTATTTTTACAATATGTATTTATATATATAATTAAGAACAATTTTCAATTGTTTTGAAAAACAATTTTTCCAGTTTTTTTTACCTTGCAGTGTCAAGTTGTTAATTTAAATAAAGTGTGTGTTTTGTTGAACACATAAAATGTATATTTCAGTGGTTGTGTCTTGTTTATTTTCAGAAACATTCTTAATTTACTAATACTGTTGGCCATAAATAGTAAGGAGGACTGGTGGCCTGAAATGTACCATTAGGATAACATTCCAAACCGTTTTCACACAGATCACTAGAATGGTCATAACTTTTTTTTACAATAAATGATATATTTAATTTAATTGATGTTCCAAATTACCCAGGAAATTGTGAACATTTCATATGCTCAAATTTCTTCTCTATCTTGTATTTAAAATAGTGATAATTTGAGATTTAGGATGAAGTATGGCGAACAAATATTTTTATTGACATTGGTGTGCAAAAGCTTTTGGAGACCGGATGATTTAAAATGTATTCCTCTTTGCGAAACTGCGGTCACATTCGGCTGAGTGCCAAGATTTGAAACAGTTCCTATCGCGATTAAAAAAGAGCCTTTTACTTTTACATTCTGGAGCACCGCCAGTTACTTTAGTACTATTATTATAAAAAAAAATTTCCTTTAGCATAACCAGCAGTTTTTGGGTTAACTCCTGCAGTTCAAGGGCTTGGGCTGTGTGGAAGGATGACGTAGGCACAAGAGGCTTAGGAGTGAGAGATGGGAAATTCGCATGGACATCAACCCCCTCCCCACCATGCAGGATATTTCCCTCAAACGTATAAATTTGTTGTAGACCGCACAGATTGACGCACACTATCCAAATCAATACTGTAAGGTCGCCAAGGTGTAAAGAGGTTTCATTGCCTGTCTATCATGATCAAATTAGGAAGGATATTCAGGAAAGCGATTATGCTTTCTAGCTGACTTAGGATGAGAATGGGTAGCCATATCCAATATGATAGGGGGTAACAAAGTTAGTCTATTGAGTATTAGTAACGTCAAGTGGGAGTGAAAATAATATACACACAATCATACATTTCTAGTTGATCCTGAGGATCAGGTCCCAGCTCCTCCTCAGTTGGTCTTCCTCTTGAGCAATCATGCCACCATGCCATGGTACTTCTCCTCCTCTGCTATGAGCCTCTTGAGGGTCTGGAGCAGGCTGTCATGATATCTGTCCATCTCAAATATAAAAAAGTATGAACTCTGTGTGTACTTCACAAATATACACACTGAAAAAGAATGGTCAAAGGCTTAGTTGTAGCCCAATCATTATCTCTTCCATACAGCCGTTCTCTTTTTTTTTGTGAACAAGCAGCAACCCTAGCAAATGGTTCTGATAAACAATATTCTGAGAGGATTTTTCAACCATATGAATAATCATTTATCAAGTGATGATCTGGTATAATAAAAAGAAACAGTTGACCAGATAGATCTAGCCTAGTCAATTCACCAACTTGCCTGTCGTTCTGCTCTCACTCCATTTCAGAAACGTTAGCTAGCTACCTCTGTTAGGACTACCTTCTTATAAAATGATTCAAGTGATAAATAGACAAAATAAACCCATTTTGCTTAATGTTAATAGTTTAACTCAACAACTGAAGTACAGACAGCAAGTTTCACAGACATTTTTACTCAAAATCCAGTCATAAACTTAAAAGGGATGTCGAGC
>JAPMUY010008257.1:30000-65886 GCA_026901105.3 Galaxias olidus | reverse complement strand
CTGATCATATCTCTCCCCCCCCCCCCCCCCTCCCTCTGATCATATCCCTCTCTCTGATCATATTACTCCCTCTGATCATATCTCTCTCTCTGATCATATCTCTCCATCTGATCATATCTCTCTGATCATATCTCTCCCTCTGATCATATCTCTCTCTCTGATTATATCTCTCTCTCTGATCCTATCTCTCCCTCTGATCATATCTCTCTCTCTGATCATATCTCTCCCTATGATCATATCTCTCCCTCTGATCATATCCCTCTCTCTGATCATATCTCTCCCTCTGATCATATCTCTCTCTCTCTGATCATATTTCTCCCTCTGATCATATCTCTCTCCCTATGATCATATCTCTCTCTCTGATCATATCTCTCTCTCTGATTATATCTCTTTCTCTGATTATATCTCTCCCTCTGATCATATCTCTCCATCTGATCATATCTCTCTGATCATATCTCTCCCTCTGATCATATCCCTCTCTCTGATCATATCTCTCCGTCTGATCATATCTCTCTCTCTGATCATATCTCTCTCTCTGATCATATCTCTCCCTATGATCATATCTCTCTCTCTGATCATATCTCTCCCTATGATTATATCTCTCCGATCATAACTCTCCCTCTGATCATATCCCTCTCTCTGATCATATCTCTCCCTTTGATCATATCGCTCTCTCTGATCATATCTCTCTCTGATCATATCTCTCCCTCTGATCATATCTCTCTCTCTGATCATATCTCTCCCTCTGATCATATCTCTCCCTCTGATCATATCTCTCCCTCTGATCATATCTCTCCCTCTGATCATATCTCTCCCTCTGATCATATCTCTCTGATCATATCTCTCCCTCTGATCATATCTCCTCTCTCTCCCCCATCATATCCCTCTCTGATCATATCTCTCTCTGATCATATCTCTCTCTGATCATATCTCTCTCTCTGATCATATCTCTCCCTCTGATCATATCTCTCCCTCTGATCATATCTCTCCCTCTGATCATCTCTCTCCGGCTTTTCCAGACTCTTTCCCATCAGGAACCAATCTAAGGATGGCCGGGAGCGAGCGTTCCTTGGAATCACAATTAAAAGAACAAAGAGGTGCCGGAGCAGTGAGCCAGGACGGAGCATGGGCTTGGTGCCAGACTCTGGACCGGCACATTCTCCTGAACAACCAGACGCTGGTCCCACTACTGCTGAGCCCAAACAGGTCCTCCACTGGTGACGTGCGGCAGACAGACGGGCTGCCTCTGGGATCCGGTGTTCCTCGGCCCTTTAATTGGATAATCCTGTGTGATTAGGTTCTTTGATCTCCTCCTGCTAAAACAAGGGGACACAGTTCCTCTTTGATCAATGCAATGAACATCAACCATGGAGATCTCCTGCTGGGCTTCTCGAACCCCCCCCCCCCCCCCCCCTCGTGATCCGCTCTGGATTGACATCCACAACCAGTACCTCACAATAAACCAACACTCACACATTGACAACAAGTAGGTTTTCTGTTAAAGTGTTTCTGAAAGTGCATGATCCCTAGGGTTAACACTAGAACAACATCGTCAGATTGACATTCCTGCTCGTATGCAACAGCAAAACAACAACAACAACAACAACAACAACAACAACAGCAACACCAACAACAGCTACTACTGAGAGGGTGACTGAAGGACATGGAAGCTCATTAGCCCCCCCCCCCCCCCCCCCCCCAAAAGGAGGAAGGAGTTCAAAGGAGGAAGGATTCCCAATTGTTTCCTTTTTCCGTTGCCATGACGAGCTCAGTGATGTGGGAAAATAAGTGCCTGTGTATTATCACAGCAAATTGCCACGTGTTACCAAGCATAAAAACAGTAGAATCATGGACAGTGCAGCAGTGTCTTTGTCAGAAGCACAGACTAAGTTTATTTCAGTGATGAGAGTGTAAAGCATCCAGCATGTCCTCAGTTACACGGAGGGGAAGGCGTGGAGGGAAAGCATAGAACCAAACTGTTCATTGTCCAAGAACTACTTCAACCATCCAGAAAAAACCTTACTAACAATCTTATGCCATGTTATGATTTATTGATATAGTTTCCCTTTGAAAGGATCCAAACTTTGTTATTACTTATATAGTCACTATTTCCCTGAAAACTAAACCTTGTACACCTACCTATATTATAACAACAGCCAGGAGACTCACACCGCTAAGCGATTCTTTATCTCTGAGTTAGTCTCTAATCACACCCAGGCGGACGTGAACCACCTCTCCCTCCATCTGCTCCCTGTTAGCCTCTCCTGGCCGTTTAACACAGAGGGAGTTAGGAATTAGCCCATGACATGCAAACAGGTGTGCATCAGCCAGCCGATCCAGCCAGCCAGCCGATCCAGCCAGCTATGATAATGTTGACTCAGAGGACAGAGTGAGTGGGGGGGGGGGGGGGCTCTAGCAGCTTCCATTGTAACATGATGCCAGAGCCTAAAGCCACTACAACATGAGATGCTGGTTGGAAGGGGAACTGGAGCGGTTTCCAACTGTTTCTCATGCACCTCATATAACCCTAACCCTAACCCAACCACAACATGTACATATAATATAACCCTAATCCTAACCCAACCACAACATGTACATATAATATAACCCTAATCCTAACCCAACCACAACATGTACATATAATATAACCCTAACCCAACCACAACATGTACATATAATATAACCCTATGTACAGGGGGGTATACAGGCTGGTTTCTGGAGTCTATACTGTAGAGAAAGAGGGGGGGGGGGGGTATACAGGCTGGTTTCTGCAGTCTACAATGTAGAGAGAGCGGGAGGTGTATACAGGCTGGATTCCGGAGTCTACACTATAGAGACAGAGGGGGGGGGGGGGGGTTTACAGGCTGGTTTCTGGAGTCTACACTGTAGAGAGAGAGAGGGGGGTATGTAGAGAGAGAGGGGGGTATACAAGCTGGTTTCTGGAGTCTACACTGTAGAGAGAGAGGGGGTATACAGGCTGGTTTCTGGAGTCTACACTGTAGAGAGAGGGGGGGTATACAGTGGGGGTCTACACTGTAGAGAGAGGGGGGTATACAGTGGGGGTCTACACTGTAGAGAGAGGGGGGTCTACACTGTAGAGAGAGGGGGTATACAGTGGGGGTCTACACTGTAGAGAGGGGGGGGTATACAGCGGCGGTCTACACTGTAGAGAGAGGGGGGTATACAGTGGGGGTCTACACTGTAGAGAGATGGGGGGTATACACTGTAGAGAGAGAGGAGGGGTCTACACTGTAGAGAGAGGGGGGGGTCTACACTGTAGAGAGAGGGGGGGGGGTCTACACTGTAGAGAGAGGGGGGTCTACACTGTAGAGAGGGGGGTATACAGTGGGGGTCTACACTGTAGAGAGAGAGGGGGGGTCTACACTGTAGAGAGAGGGGGGATATACAGGGGGGGTCTACACTGTAGAGAGAGAGGGGGGTATACAGCGGGGGTCTACACTGTAGAAAGATGGGGGGGGGTCTACACTGTAGAGAGAGAGGGGTGGTCTACACTGTAGAGAGAGGGGGGGTCTACACTGTAGAGAGAGAGGGGGGGGCCTACACTGTAGAGAGAGGGGGGGTCTACACTGTAGAGAGAGAGGGGGGTATACAGTGGGGGTCTACACTGTAGAGAGATGGGGGGGGGTATACACTGTAGAGAGAGAGGAGGGGTCTACACTGTAGAGAGAGGGGGGGTCTACACTGTAGAGAGAGGGGGGGGTCTACACTGTAGAGAGAGGGGGTATACAGCGGGGGTCTACACTGTAGAGAGATGGGGGGGGTATACACTGTAGAGAGAGAGGAGGGGTCTACACTGTAGAGAGAGGGGGGGTCTACACTGTAGAGAGGGGGGGGTCTACACTGTAGAGAGGGGGGGGTATACAGCGGGGGTCTACACTGTAGAGAGAGGGGGGGGGTATACACTGTAGAGAGAGAGGGGTGGTCTACACTGTAGAGAGAGGGGGGGTCTACACTGTAGAGAGAGGGGGGGTCCACACTGTAGAGAGAGGGGGGTTTACACTGTAGAGAGGGGGGTATACAGCGGGGGTCTACACTGTAGAGAGAGGGGGGGGTATACACTGTAGAGAGAGAGGGGTGGTCTACACTGTAGAGAGAGGGGGGTCTACACTGTAGAGAGAGGGGGGTCTACACTGTAGAGAGAGGGGGGGGTCTACACTGTAGAGAGAGGGGGGTATACAGTGGGGGTCTACACTGTAGAGAGAGAGGGGGGGTATACAGTGGGGGTCTACACTGTAGAGAGGGGGGTATACAGCGGCGGTCTACACTGTAGAGAGAGGGGGTATACAGTGGGGTCTACACTGTAGAAAGATGGGGGGGGTCTACACTGTAGAGAGAGAGGGGGGGTCAACACTGTAGAGAGAGAGGGGTGGACTACACTGTACAGAGAGGGGGGGTCTACACTGTAGAGAGAGGGGGTCTACACAGAGAGAGAGAGGGGGCCTACACTGTAGAGAGAGGGGGGTCTACACTGTAGAGAGAGAGGGGGTCTACACTGTAGAGAGAGAGGGGGGTCTACACTGTAGAGAGAGGGGGGTCTACACTGTAGGGGGGGGGTCACACTGTAGAGAGAGAGGGGTGTCTACACTGTAGAGAGAGAGGGGGGTCTACACTGTAGAGAGAGAGGGGGGTCTACACTGTAGAGAGAGGGGGAGGTCTACACTGTAGGGGGGGGGGGTCTACACTGTAGAGAGAGAGGGGTGTCTACACTGTAGGGGGGGTCTATACTGTAGAGAGAGGGGGGAGTCTATACTGTAGAGAGAGGGGGGAGTCTATACTGTAGAGAGAGAGGGGGGGTCTACACTCTAGAGAGAGGGGGGGGTCTACACTGTAGAGAGAGAGGGGGTCTACACTGTAGAGAGAGGGGGGGTCTACACTGTAGAGAGAGAGGGGGGTCTACACTGTAGAGAGAGAGGGGTGTCTACACTGTAGGGGGGGTGGTCTACACTGTAGAGAGAGAGGGGTGTCTACACTGTAGAGAGAGAGGGGTGTCTACACTGTAGGGGGGGTGGTCTACACTGTAGAGAGAGAGGGGTGTCTACACTGTAGAGAGAGAGGGGTGTCTACACTGTAGGGGGGGGTCTACACTGTAGAGAGAGAGGGGGTCTACACTGTAGAGAGAGAGGGGTCTACACTGTAGGGGGGGTCTACACTGAGAGAGAGGGGGTGTCTACACTGTAGAGAGAGGGGGGGTGGTCTACACTGTAGAGAGAGGGGGGGTCTACACTGTAGAGAGAGGGGGGGTCTACACTGTAGGGGGGGGTCTACACACTGTAGAGAGAGGGGGGGGTCTACACTGTAGAGAGAGATGCAGTGTTTCTGCTGGTAACACTTTGTCTTTGCACAAACACTAGACACCTAACACATTTTTCAGGTACAAATATAGATTTTTCATTCAAAACTGAGATGATGTATTTCTGCCCATGGGTCCTTAGAAGCTGTGCAGTCTCCTTATGTGCAGCCCACAATGGCTCATATTCACCAGAGCCACACACTAGTATGATCTGAGCCACAAAACTCTCAACTCAGCTCATCTGCACCATCAAAGCAGCACTGTGCAATGCTTATTTTGAAACCTTAAGGTTTAAGGGGCTTAACGTTAGAATGTTTAAGACGTTAATTCTGTTTTGAACAATAACGTCTGTATACACACTCTTGAAATACAGCCTCCGCTAACCTCCCCTGAGCACAGAGAGCCTAGTTAGTGCCACTCCAATGCAATGCCAGAGATACAGGTATTTCCATTATGCTGATAAAACCAAGGCTCATTACATGCAGGAATGCCTGAGGCTTGGCTTTGAGCCTGGTCCTCGCCCTCCTCCTGTAGAAATAAGAGCCAGAGAGAGAGAGAGAGAGAGAGACATAGAGAGAGACATAGAGAGAGAGAGAGAGAGAGAGAGAGGGAGAGAGACATAGAGAGAGAGAGAGAGAGAGAGAACTGGTCCTCGTCCTCCTCCTGTAGAAATAAGAGCCAGAGAGAGAGAGAGAGAGAGAGAGAGACATAGAGAGAGAGAGAGAGAGAGAGAGAGAGAGAGAGAGAGAGAACTGGTCCTTGTCCTCCTCCTCTGTAGAAATAAGAGCCAGAGAGAGAGAGAGTGAGAGAGAGAGAGAGAGAGAGAGCGAGAGAGAGAGAGAGAGGAGAACTGGTCCTCGTCCTCCTCTGTAGAAATAAGAGCCAGAGAGAGAGAGAGAAAGAGAGAGAGACATAGAGAGAGAGAGTGAGAGAGAGAGAGAGAGAGAGAGAGAGAGAGAGAGAGAGAGAGAGAGAGCTGGTCCTCGTTCTCCTCCTTTGTAGAAATAAGAGCCAGAGAGAGAGAGAGAGAGAGAGAGAGCTGGTCCTCCTCCTCTGTAGACACAAGAGTCAGAGAGAGACAGAGAGAGAGAGGAGACAGCTGCTTACGTTGGCAGCAGAGACAGACGGAGAGGTTTAGCAGGAAGGCAGCCACGTTGGAAACCCCAGTGTCACACAGTTCACTGTGGGGAGGGTCTAATAGTGAGCCTGCATCTTACTGGGCCACCAGGAAAAGGCTTTTCTCCACAACTTGGATGGGAATAACAATAAAGTCATTTTGGGCATTTTGTCAGGCCAGATGACATCAATGGTGACCAAGGTACACAACCTAACCAGACAGAATAACATTGGCATGTTGCTGAAACCTTCCAGGCTGAACTGGCCTGTTAGAAATGGGAATGAACCACAGAGTCTGACAGGAGCTCTACCAAAACCACAACACAGAACAACTAAGAGCTGCTCTCAGGGTGTGTGTGTCTGTGTTTGTCTCTGTGTGTGTGTGTGTGTGTGTGTGTGTGTGTTTGTGTCTCTCTGTCTGTGTGTGTGTGTGTGTGTGTGTGTGTGTGTGTGCGTGCGTGTCAGTGTCTCTGTGTGCATGTGTGTGTGTGTGTGTGTGTCTGTGTGTTTGTGTCTCTCTGTCTGTGTGTGTGTGTGTGTGTGTGTGTGCGTGCGTGTCAGTGTCTCTGTGTGCATGTGTGTGTGTTTGTGTGTGTCTATGTGTGTGTGTGAGTGTATCTGTGCTTGTGTGTGGATGTGTGCATATGTGTGTGTGTATGTGTGTGTCTGATTCTCTCAGTCTGTGTGTGTGTGTGTGTGTCTGTGTGTGTGTGTGTGTGTGAGAGTGTATCTGTGCTTGTGTGTGGGTGTGTGCATATGTGTGTGTGTATGTGTGTCTGTTTCTCTGAGTCTGTGTGTGTGTGTGTGTGTGTCTGTGTGTCTGTCTGTGTGTGTGTGTGTGTGTGTGTGTGTGTGTGTGTGTGTGTGAGGGCGGAGGGAGTGGGAGCACCTCTCGGGGTTGACTTTTCACCCAGAGGGTGTGACAGGAAGTCTCTAGAGAAACCCCTCCATTCTTCCAGACGGCTGGGGGAGGGGCCTGTGACCAGGATCATTAATAACTTCCAGGTCAACAACAGGGCTGGGAGGGAGCGGGTCACATCTGTCTGAGGAGATATCACGAGGGCAAGGCCTTCACTGGGACACCATGATGAGGCACACAAAGGCAGCGCGGGGAAGTGCACTGAGTGAAACTTTAGATTATAGAAGAAAACTTTAGATGAGAACTAAACAGAAACTGATTGTGACTTCTCACATCACAATCAAGAAGTGCCCTCGTCATTTCCCCCACAAAGCCCTTCACACCTCCGCTCCAATCAGCTACAGGATGATTACTGAGGATGACAGCAAGCAGATGTAATGGAAGGTAAGCCATGTCTCATCAGAGATGACGCCCTGCCCTCCACAAAGGTTCTTAATCACGCTGCTTCTCCACACTGATCTGCTCTGCAGGCACACACACACCAGGCGCTCCTGGGGCCGCTGACAACATGAATGTTCCTTCTGTCTCCAAACACAAACAGATGTGGATTCTGCACAGAAAAGTAAATATTTATCGCCCACTTTTAATTGTGCAGCAATTTCTTTTCAAATTAAGCATCTCCATCATAGCTCAAGCAAACAGAGTGATATTAGATTCTGTAAAGTTTACGTACACAAAAAGTAGAAGGAAAAGGGAGGATGTAAAAATAGCAACAATGTGGTAGCAATCTATGCTAATTAGGCCTGTATTTATGGTCCAGTAATTGGGCACATTTGAATTGTTGATGATGTTTTCTCTCCCAGCGCTCCCTTTGGCTTTCAGAGAACATGAAAGGTGCTGCTGGCGAATAGATGTTAATGGGCTGAGCCTCTCCTCTCTAGAGCCCTAGTCTACGTGGCCACAGTTAGCACCATTAATGTGGGCCTTTCACCAGTCTACTCTCATTTAACCCAACAACAGAGCTGCCAGTCACCTTGAATGTATGGTTATCCTAACCTTCCTCACAGCAGCCTTTTCATGGAGTCTGGCGGTCATTGTAGCTGTGGTGATCACGCTCAGCCCGACTGGGAAAACCCCTAATATCGTAACCCAACCCTACTATCCTATCCCAACCCTAACCCAACCCTCACCCTACTATCCTAACCCAACCCTAACCCTACTATCCTAACCCAACCCTCACCTTACTATCCTAACCCTACTATCCTAACCCAACCCTCACCCTTCTATCCTAACCCAACCCTACTATCCTAACCCAACCCTAAACTTACTATCCTAACCCAACCCTCACCTTACTATCCTAACCCTACTATCCTAACCCAACCCTCACCCTTCAATCCTAACCAAACCCTACTATCCTATCCCAACCCTAACCCTACTATCCTAACCCAACCCTAAACTTACTATCCTAACCCAACCCTACGATCCTAACCCTACTATCATAACCCAACCCTACTATCCTAACCCTACTATCCTAACCCAACCCTCACCCTACTATCCTAACCCAACTATTCTAACCCAACCCTAACCCTACTATCCTAATCCAACCCTACTATCCTAACCCAACCCTAACACTACTATCCTAACCCTACCCTAACCCTACTATCCTAACCCAACCCTAAACTTACTATCCTAACCCTAACCCAACCCTACTATCCTAACCCAACCCTAACCCTACTATCCTAACCCAACCCTAACCCTACTATCCTAACCCTACCCTAACCCTACTATCCTAACCCAACCCTAACACTACTATCCTAACCCTAACCCAACCCTACTATCCTAACCCAACCCTAACCCTACTATCCTAACCCAACCCTAACCCTACTATCCTAACCCTACTACACTAACCCAACCCTACTATCCTAACCCTACTACACTAACCCAACCCCCCACTGATCCCAAACACACCCCATACCCCCACCCACCCCACCCCCAAAAATCAGAAAACAAATTCCTCCGTTCTCCTCCACCATGCTTCACATGGCCATGGCTCCGAGCCCTGCTCCCCTGAATGAGAATGAAACATCCAGCCTGGAGGGAGAGTGGCAAACAAGGTGCATTATGGGGGTGGGAGGGACCCGTCCATTCAGGCACAATGAGCATGAAGGCCAGCCTTCAGCCCGTCTGACACGCTGAAAAGATTAGCGCCGGAGAAAAGATAGCGGGGCATGGGAAAATCCAACCGCGGGCTGCCGCCACTCAACCAACCAGTGAGCAAAGTGGACAATTAGGCAATGAATGTTAGTATTGTGGAAATGAATGTGCCCAAGACAGAAGGAAAGACATTCTGTGTGACTGTTGTTTTCTTCCTTCTATACGCTGCTGGCTGTCAGAATCAATGGCTGCTGAAGAGGAGGCCGCAGACACTGCTGCTGAAGAGGAGGATGCAGACACTGCTGCAGGTGAGGGCCCCTAAGACACACTGCTGCAGGTGAGGGCCAGGCCCCTAAGACACACTGCTGCAGGTGAGGGCCAGGCCCCTAAGACACACTGCTGCAGGTGAGGGCCCCTAAGACACACTGCTGCAGGTGAGGGCCAGGGAGACACACTACTCACTGGATCCACAGTTAACTAATGACCACCTTCCAAAGGTGTTTCTTACTGAACTCTATCAGAACTTTAAGTAAACACAATATCATTCAGACTGGCTACAATAATATAATGTACATATTATCATTCAGACCGGCTACAATAATATAATGTACATATTATCATTCAGACTGGCTACAATAATATAGTTGACACACTATCCGTCAGACTAACTACAATATACGTACTGTAGGTTACACACTATCACTCAGACTAACTACAATATACGTACTGTATTACACACTATCACTCAGACTAACTACAATATACTTACTGTAGGTTACACACTATCACTCATACTAACTACAATATACGTACTGTAGGTTACAATATACGTACTGTAGGTTACACACTATCACTCAGACTAACTACAATATACGTACTGTAGGTTACACACTATCACTCAGACTAACTACAATATACGTACTGTAGGTTACACACTATCCGTTAGACTAACTACAATATACGTACTGTAGGTTACACACTATCACTCAGACTAACTACAATATACGTACTGTAGGTTACACACTATCACTCAGACTAACTACAATATACGTACTGTAGGTTACACTATCACTATCTACAATATACGTACTGTACACACTATCAGACTAACTACAATATACGTACTGTAGGTTACACACTATCACTCAGACTAACTAACTACAATATACACACTATCACTCAGACTAACTACAATATACGTACTGTAGGTTACACACTATCACTCAGACTAACTACAATATACGTACTGTAGGTTACACACTATCACTCAGACTAACTACAATATACGTACTGTAGGTTACACACTATCACTCAGACTAACTACAATATACGTACTGTAGGTTACACACTATCACTCAGACTAACTACAATATACGTACTGGGTTACACACTATCACTCAGACTAACTACAATATACGACTGTAGGTTTATCACATAACTATCTATCACTAACTATGGGGCTATGAGACTGTATTACACACTACTATCTTACACACTATCACTCAGACTAACAATATACGTACTGTAGGTTACACACTATCACTCAGACTAACTACAATATACGTACTGTAGGTTACACACTATCACTCAGAGCTGGGACAAAAATAGACATTACACATTATCTTTCACTTTGGGCCGATAACAGATTTTACATACTATCTATCACATGGGGCTATGAGACATTACAAACTATCTGTCATAGAGGGGATAATAATTGAGATTACACAAAGGCTAACTTCAGAATCTCCTTCTTAAATCCTATCTACTATATACTTAAAGAGTACATACTGTGTACTGACTACTTAAACCGATATCTAGTATACTACTTTTTTACAAAGATTTGATTATATTGTTAGTATTCTCAACTGGAACATGTGACCAAAACCCGTCATTTTTCTAATTCTGTCAAAGCCAGAAGGAAGTTGCCACTTTGCATTTTGGGGCGTGAACCATTGTTTTGCAATGTTTCTTGGGTACTCAACATTTCCCCAAATATCGTATGTCATCCAGGAATTTTTTCCATACTCAAATTTCACACACTATGTATTGTTGACATACTGCATACTCATTTTTTGTCAAATGTAGTATGTTAGGTATGTATGTAATTGGCAATTTCGAACACAGCGACTTACAAATGAGGACTATGATAGATGTTGCACACTATCTATCACATGGGAACTATAATAGTCGTTGCACACTATCTATCACATGGGGACTATAATAGTCGTTGCACACTATCTATCACATGGGGACTATAATAGTCGTTGCACACTATCTATCACATGGGGACTATAATAGTCGTTGCAAACTATCTATTACATGGGGACTATAACAGTCGTTGCACACTATCTATCACATGGGGACTATAACAGTCGTTGGACACTATCTATCACATGGGGACTATAATAGTCGTTGCACACTATCTATCACATGGGAACTGTAATTGAGGTTAAACACTATCTATCACAGAGGGGACAATAATAGAAGTTACACATGCTCCATGGGTTTCAACCCCCCCCCTTCAGATTTCCTCATCATACCAGCTGTACTGCATGTGCCACTTCCCCCACGGGGGGCAGCTGTCTCTCGCTGACAGGAGATGTCCTCAACACATTATTCAGGCTGGACTGGGGGAGGGGGGGGGGGGGCGGTGGCATTCCTTAAGCTAGCCCATGCGCCTGATCCACAGATAGCAGGTCAGCATGGATGGAACACTTCCCATCCAGGTTAGTTTACACAGAGCGCAAGTTAACATCTTAACACTTTCAAAATGATGCATGAGCTTGAAAAGAATATTATCACCTAATTGGCAAAGATATTGATGTGATGTTTCAAAATATTTACAAATGTCTGAAAATGTTTCCGGTTTGTAATGTTAAAGCGAGTTGATCTCCATTCCCGCTGGCCTCAGAATGCAGGCTGCATTGAAGGGGGAAGCGGTGTGAGCTGATTAAGTAAACACCAAGATAGCCGACCCCCAAGATGCATCCTCTGCCCGGTGGCCCAGGACTGCAGCTGTCTGTGTTTGGTGTGGGCGGAGGCTAGAGCCGGGTCAGTCTGGGCTGTGGCTATAGAGCCACATTATAGTCCAGTCTACAGTATACAGTATAGAGTCGGGTCGGTCTGGGCTGTGGCTATAGAGCCACATTATAGTCCAGTCTATAGTATACAGTATAGAGTCGGGTCGGCCTGGGCTGTGGCTATAGAGCCACATTATAGTCCAGTCTATAGTATACAGTATAGAGTCGGGTCGGCCTGGGCTGTGGCTACAGAGCCACATTATTGTACAGTCTACAGTATACAGTATAGAGTGTGGGCTGTGCTGAGGCTAGGCCAGGTACACGCACAGAAAATATCTTACCCTAACCCTTACCCTGACCCTGCTTAACCCACTCTGCTACAGGCACAGAAAATACCTTACCCTAACACTAACTCTAACCCACTCTGCTACAGGCACAGAACATACCTCACCCTAACCCTAACCCTGATTAACCCACTCTGCTACAGGCACAGAACATACCTTACCCTAACCCTAACCCTGATTAACCCACTCTGCTACAGGCACAGAACATACCTTACCCTAACCCTCACCCTACTCAACCCACTCTGCTACAGGCACAGAACATACCTTACCATAACCCTAACCCTAACCCTACTCAACCCACTCTGCTACAGGCACAGAACATACCTTACCAATGTGAGGCAGTCGTCATCATCCAGAAGTGTCCTTTCTTCTAATTTCTCACAGATTGAACTCTTTGATGCTCTTTGTGTGTGCTGAGAAGTTGGAGCTTGGCCACAGAACACACTGTATCAAGCAAAACCTCCAGTCTATGCGGCTTTGCTGCAGATGTGAAGCCCACAGCTCCTTCCCAGGGCCTGATCAGTGGGCTGCCTCTCTGTTATTGCACATGTGAGGGTTTAGTGGAGGAGCTGGTGATTTGTCCTCCGGTCTGTAGCTGTGTAAAGGCTTTACATCCATATTTAGATACTGGCTACCTGAACATCTGCCATATTTAGATACAGGCTACCTGAACATCTGCCAGGTTTAGATACAGGCTACCTGAACATCTGCCATATTTAGATACAGGATACCTGAACATGTGCCAGGTTTAGATACAGGCTACCTGAACATCTGCCATATTTAGATACAGGCTACCTGAACATGTGCCAGGTTTAGATACAGGCTACCTGAACATCTGCCATATTTAGATACAGGCTACCTGAACATCTACCATATTTAGATACAGGCTACCTGAACGTCTGCCATATTTAGATATAGGCTACCTGAACATCTGCCATATTTAGATACAGGCTACCTGAACATGTGCCATATTTAGATATAGGCTACCTGAACATCTGCCATATTTAGATACAGGCTACCTGAACATCTGCCAGATCGAGTTACAGGCTACCTGAAGGTCTGATGTTATCGCCTGCTGACCCATTAAGAGGAAGCACTGCAGCTGTGACAGGGCACACTAAATATAGGACTGAACGAATAACAATACAACACATCTACTGTTTACATGCATACTCCACCTAGCCAATAGACTGCTATACTGTATGCATACTCCACCTAGCCAATTGACTGCTATACTGTCTGTATACTACACCTAGCCAATTGACTGCTATACTGTCTGTATACTCCACCTAGCCAATAGACTGCTATACTGTATGTATACTCCACCTAGCCAATTGACTGCTACACTGTATGTATACTCCACCTAGCCAATTGACTGCTACACTGTATGTATACTCCACCTAGCCAATAGACTGCTATACTGTATGTATACTCCACCTAGCCAATGGACTGCTACACTGTATGTATACTCCACCTAGCCAATTGACTTCTATACTGTATGTATACTCCACCTAGCCAATTGACTGCTATACTGTCTGTATACTCCACCTAGCCAATTGACTGCTATACTCTCTGTATACTCCACCTAGCCAATTGACTGCTATACTGCATGTATACTCCACCTAGCCAATAGACTGCTATACTGTTTGTATACTCCACCTAGCCAATAGACTGCTATACTGTATGTATACTCTACCTAGCCAACAGACTGCTATACTGTATGTATACTCCACCTAGCCAATAGACTGCTATACTGTATACTCCACCTAGCCAATAGACTGCTATACTGTATGTATACTCTACCTAGCCAATGGACTGCTATACTGTATGTATACTCCACCTAGCCAATAGACTGCTATACTGTATGTATACTCCACCTAGCCAATAGACTGCTATACTGTATGTATACTCCACCTAGCCAATAGACTGCTATACTGTATGTATGCTCCACCTAGCCAACAGACTGCTATACTGTATGTATACTCCACCTAGCCAACAGACTGCTATACTGTATACTCCACCTAGCCAATAGACTGCTATACTGTATGTATGCTCCACCTAGCCAACAGACTGCTATACTGTATGTATACTCCACCTAGCCAATAGACTGCTATACTGTATGTATGCTCCACCTAGCCAACAGACTGCTATACTGTATGTATACTCCACCTAGCCAACAGACTGCTATACTGTATGTATACTCCACCTAGCCAATAGACTGCTATACTGTATACTCCACCTAGCCAATAGACTGCTATACTGTATGTATACTTTACCTAGCCAATAGACTGCTATACTGTACTCCACCTAGCCAATTGACTGTTATACTGTATGTATACTCCACCTAGCCAATAGACTGCTATACTGTATGTATACTCCACCTAGCCAATAGACTGCTATACTGTATACTCCACCTAGCCAATAGACTGCTATACTGTATGTATACTCCACCTAGCCAATGGACTGCTACACTGTATGTATACTCCACCTAGCCAATTGACTTCTATACTGTATGTATAATCCACCTAGCCAATTGACTGCTATACTGTATGTATACTCCACCTAGCCAATAGACTGCTATACTGTATGTATACTCTACCTAGCCAATAGACTGCTATACTGTACTCCACCTAGCCAATAGACTGCTATACTGTATGTATACTTTACCTAGCCAATAGACTGCTATACTGTACTCCACCTAGCCAATTGACTGTTATACTGTATGTATACTCCACCTAGCCAATAGACTGCTATACTGTATGTATACTCCACCTAGCCAATAGACTGCTATACTGTATGTATACTCCACCTAGCCAATGGACTGCTACACTGTATGTATACTCCACCTAGCCAATTGACTGCTATACTGTATGTATACTCCACCTAGCCAATAGACTGCTACACTGTATACTCCACCTAGCCAATAGACTGCTGTACTATCTATATACTCCACCTAGCCAATAGACTGTGTACTGGTTTACATGCATAATCCACCTAGCCAATAGACTGCTATACTGTCTGTATGCTCCACCTAGCCAATAGACTGCTATACTGTATTTTTTTCAAACTTTATTCCAGACTCACAGGAGGGTCCATGACAAAAAGAAAACAAAACAAAAATAATAAATAATAAATAATAATGAACAAGAGAAATACAAGACAAAACCACAAGTCATTCAATTTTACGAAAGACAGTTTGTATGTAGGCTATCTCGCAAGTGTTTTCTGAGCCTGGATGAGTACCGAAAGCAACTTTTCCTTGGGTCGGTTAAAGCCTCTATGATGCTGTTCTCCGACTCATCCAAGCGACACGTAAATTTGTACGTTAGATGTCTTAGAAGTGCCTCACATGTAGGAACACCAAAGAACACAAACAGTTGACTAGCACTATGCCATCTAGGAACCTGAAGCAGCAACCTTATTGCATCATTGTAAGTCACTATAAGCCTTCGCATACTACCTTTCCTGTAGCTACACCAAAGATGAGCTGTATACATAGGTGTGCAGAAAGCTCTAAATAATGAACATTTTACATTGACAGAACACATACTAAACTTGCGAAGCAACATGTTGGTCTAAGCATATAGTTTACAATACTGTCGATAGATATCTGTCATCATTCAAGTCATCAGTAAAAACATGGCCAAGGTATTTTATTTTCTTGCATATCAAGAGAGGAATATCACACAGATAAAAAACAGGAAAAACTAATCTCCTATCCTCTCTACCTCTGAATATCATGACATTACTCTTTTTGGCATTAAATGTAATGTTATAATCCTTGCCGTACTGTGAGCACACCTTCAGTAATTGCTGCAGCCCAGCACTATATGGACAAAATATTACCAGGTCATCAGCATACATAAGATGATTGATAACAGAGTTTCCAACAAGACAGCCTGTGTTACACCCATTCAGTTGTTTTGATAGATGATCCATAGACACATTGAACAAAATAGGAGACAGAATTCCACCTTGGCGAACACCATTATTTACATGAAATGGGGCAGATACAACATTACCCCATTTAACCCGGATTGTCTGGTGGGCATACCAATGAACTAGTATTCTAAGTATATACTTTGGAACACAGCAATTTCCCAAATAATTTTTCATGATTAATTCGGTCAAACTCCTTAGATGCATCAATAAAACACATGAATACAGTGGAATTCTGGCTTCCATATTTAGCAACTATTTCCTTCAGAGCATAAATACACATATCAGTGCCATGTTTTCTTTTAAAGCCAAACTGATTATCAGTGGTGAGAACAAACATTTTCAACCTTGTTAGTATGATTCTTTCCAGCACTTTAGAAAGGATACTGGCAAGGGCAATAGGTACAGTATACAGTTATCCATGCTATTTAGTTAACCAGCCTTGTCCTTAATGACAGGCACTAACAATACAAAGGTAATAGAGTCTGGAAGGACACCATGAGCTATGAGACCAGTAAAACACATGGCAAGCAGAGGACAGAGCCTATGACTGGCATTCTTTAGGTGCTCTGCAGTAATGTGATCCATACCACAAGCCTTGTTGTCATCTAGCATCATAAACATCATCTGACCTGACAACCATGTTTTCAGAAAGATCAACATTTTCAACTACAACTACATTACTTTTAACACAGTTGAATAAATTAAAGTAATGCTCACACCACACCTCAGCTATTTTGTCTGGGCAACATGTACCCTCAATGTTGGATGGTAAGGAAGTTTTACAATTATTCATAACTCTGACCTCTTTCCAGAAATCATAATGGTTATTATTCTGCAGCTTCCTGGCGAGTGAATCAGCCATCATTGTATTCTCATTTCTTTTAATAAAACGAAGAGCATATTTAAATCTTGCATTGGTAAGTTTTTTATGTTCAAGCAATGACCCCTGTCTAGGCCTTCCTGATTCTGACCAGAGTTTAAAAGCTTCTCTAGCTGCAGCATATTGCTCAGCCACAAAATCATTCCATCCAGGTTTAATGTTATGCACCTTGCTCTTATGTTTACAAAAGGGCTTACTAGAAACATTAAGAGCTGTCACAATATGGTCATACATGGCACATAGTTCTATACCATGATGTGGGTTCAAATAAAAACACATCAGAGCATCCCTGGGCAGTTCGATATTATCTAACAAGTTGTCAGTTACGATGAAATATCTGTTAATCTCCTCCTTAGTTATATTTGTCCAGTCCAGCTTCCCTGTATTAGCATCATTAGCAGTAACAGCCAGCACAGGTATAGTCTCAACATTTAAAGAGATAACAGTTGGTATATGATCAGAGGTGGCCATCCCATAGTATATCTCTATATTATGCAGAGAGGCATGAGCATCTGCTGGTCATATACAATGATCAAGCCAAGAGGTTGTGTGCCAGGCTTCACTAATATAAGTAAAACTCTTATCAGGCAGGAACATTTTGCTGGATATAATAAGATTGTTGTCATTACAGAACTGCAACAAGTGTTTTGCAAATATAGAATTGCTATCAGACAAATCAGCGTTAAAATCCCCAGTGACAAAGACACAGGTTGAGCCGTTGTCCTCAATAAAAGAATGAACAACTGCTTATCTGTTAAGACATTTATCCTCAGACTGGTAAGACTCATAAGGTGTATAGATATTTAAGATTGTAAACTTCTTATTAGTATAATTAATCTCTAACCCAATAGCCCAATCAACTTTCAGTCTTACCACCTTCACCAGTGGGTCATATTTACTATTCCAAATTATTGATATTCCACCAGGTATCCTACCCCGGACTATTTTTGTGCTAAGATCAGTGGTGGACTCCCCAGCACCATGAAAATCCTTATGTAGTGAGTTCAGTTTACCCAGGTCTTGTTCGGCAAGCCAAGTCTCTTGAAGGCACAGGATGTCACATTCTTGCAAAAGTGTGTCAACCACAAAACGTCTTGTCTTATCTGCAGCACTGTGCTCTACACACAGGCCACGCGCATTATATGATACGACCCGGATCTTACTTTTCCTCTTCACTCTCACCATCACTAGGCGCAGGGTTCTTCTGAGAGCTGGTGTTTCCCTCTGGACCAAGCGAGATATGTACAGGTATGTATACTCTACCTAGCCAATAGACTGCTATACTGTAGTCCACCTAGCCAATAGACTGCTATACTGTATGTATACTCCACCTAGCCAATAGACTGCTATACTGTAGTCCACCTAGACAATAGACCGCTATACTGTCTGTATACTCCACCTAGCCAATAGACTGTGTACTGGTTTACATGCATAATCCACCTAGCCAATAGACTGCTATACTGTATGTGTACTCCACCTAGACAATAGACTGCTGTACTATCTATATACTCCACCTAGCCAATAGACTGTGTACTGGTTTACATGCATACTCCACCTAGCCAATAGACTGCTATACTGTATGTATACTCCACCTAGCCAATAGACTGCTATACTGTATTTTTTTCAAACTTTATTCCAGACTCACAGGAGGGTCCATAACAAAAAGAAAACAAAACAAAAATAATAAATAATAAATAATAATAAACAAGAGAAATACAAGACAAAACCACAGAGGAAGTTGTTTATACTGTAGGTCATTAGAGGGCCAAGGGGAGGGGCTGGACTCCACAGTTAATCGTCACATCCCCACACCACATCCTCACCACAAGCACTGTGTCAACTCTCAGCACTGTGTCAACTCTCAGGCTGCCAAACTATTTTAATGGGGATGATATTTGATGACTGGGGGGTTACAGGACGGCTATGCTCGGCGCTGAGCGCCATGGGAAACCTAGCCAAACAGCGTTCACACCTTCACCGAAGACAAACGATGTTGTCATGGTGACTTACATAGCCTTAGCAACGTGTTGCTGCCGTCTCACTCATTAACTCTCTCTGGAAAAAGACAGGACATGTTGATAACTGCTCCAGTCCAGCAGCCCTGATCATCTGCCATGACTGTTTACATAGCTCCCTCTGAACACAGCATTATGAAGGCTCTGGAATAACAGTGTGTTTACATAGCTCCCTCTGAACACAGCATTATGAAGGCTCTGGAATAACAGTGTGTTTACATAGCTCCCTCTGAAACACAGCATTATGAAGGCTCTGGAATAACAGTGTGTTTACAAAGCTCCCTCTGAACACAGCATTATGAAGGCTCTGGAATAACAGTGTGTTTACATAGCTCCCTCTGAACACAGCATTATGAAGGCTCTGGAATAACAGTGTGTTTACATAGCTCCCTCTGAACACAGCATTATGAAGGCTCTGGAATAACAGTGTGTTTACATAGCTCCCTCTGAAACACAGCATTATGAAGGCTCTGGAATAACAGTGTGTTTACATAGCTCCCTCTGAAACACAGCATTATGAAGGCTCTGGAATAACAGTGTGTTTACATAGCTCCCTCTGAAACACAGCATTATGAAGGCTCTGGAATAACAGTGTGTTTACAAAGCTCCCTCTGAAACACAGCATTATGAAGGCTCTGGAATAACAATGTGTTTACAAAGCTCCCTCTGAAACACAGCATTATGAAGGCTCTGGAATAACAGTGTGTTTACAAAGCTCCCTCTGAACACAGCATTATGAAGGCTCTGGAATAACAGTGTGTTTACATAGCTCCCTCTGAACACAGCATTATGAAGGCTCTGGAATAACAGTGTGTTTACATAGCTCCCTCTGAAACACAGCATTATGAAGGCTCTGGAATAACAGTGTGTTTACAAAGCTCCCTCTGAAACAGCATTATGAAGGCTCTGGAATAACAGTGTGTTTACATAGCTCCCTCTGAAACACAGCATTATGAAGGCTCTGGAATAACAGTGTGTTTACAAAGCTCCCTCTGAACACAGCATTATGAAGGCTCTGGAATAACAGTGTGTTTACATAGAGCCCTCTGAAACAGCATTATGAAGGCTCTGGAATAACAGTCAGTGTGTTTACATAGCTCCCTCTGAAACACAGCATTATGAAGGCTCTGGAATGACAGTGTGTTTACATAACTCCCTCTGAAACACAGCATTATGAAGGCTCTGGAATAACAGTGTGTTTACATAGCGCCCTCTGAAACATAGCATTATGAAGGCTCTGGAATAACAGTCAGTGTGTTTACATAGCTCCCTCTGAAACACAGCATTATGAAGGCTCTGGAATAACAGTCAGTGTGTTTACATAGCTCCCTCTGAAACACAGCATTATGAAGGCTCTGGAATGACAGTGTGTTTACATAACTCCCTCTGAAACACAGCATTATGAAGGCTCTGGAATAACAGTGTGTTTACATAGCGCCCTCTGAAACATAGCATTATGAAGGCTCTGGAATAACAGTCAGTGTGTTTACATAGCTCCCTCTGAAACACAGCATTATGAAGTCTCTGGAATAACAGTGTGTTTACAAAGCTCCCTCTGCAACACAGCATTATGAAGGCTCTGGAATAACAGTGTGTTTACAAAGCTCCCTCTGAAACACAGCATTATGAAGGCTCTGGGATAACAGTGTGTTTACATAGCGCCCTCTGAAACACAGCATTATGAAGGCTCTGGAATAACCGTCAGTGTGTTTCCACTTGCACATTCATGCCCAGACTCATTCTGCACCGCTGCCACCAGACAAACCTACTGTCACATTTGGACAGCAATAATAGGATGGCTGTGCAACTAAATAAAGGTAACCCAGAAACATATGGAGTGGTGAGTTCACCTCCTCCTGTCCCGTCCTGTCCTGAACACGAAGAGCTCTGAGACACTTCACCTCCACCTGTCCTGAACATGAGGAGCTCTGAGACACTTCACCTCCACCTGTCCTGAACATGAGGAGCTCTGAGACACTTCACCTCCACCTGTCCTGAACATGAGGAGTTCTGAGACACTTCACCTCCACCTGTCCTGAACATGAGGAGTTCTGAGACACTTCACCTCCACCTGTCCTGAACATGAGGAGTTCTGAGACACTTCACCTCCACCTGTCCTGAACATGAGGAGTTCTGAGACACTTCACCTCCACCTGTCCTGAACATGAGGAGCTCTGAGACACTTCACCTCCACCTGTCCTGAACATGAGGAGTTCTGAGACACTTCACCTCCACCTGTCCTGAACATGAGGAGTTCTGAGACACTTCACCTCACCTGTCCTGAACATGAGGAGTTCTGAGACACTTCACCTCCACCTGTTCTGAACATGAGGAGCTCTGAGACACTTCACCTCCACCTGTCCTGAACATGAGGAGTTCTGAGACACTTCACCTCCACCTGTCCTGAACATGAGGAGCTCTGAGACACTTCACCTCCACCTGTCCTGAACATGAGGAGTTCTGAGACACTTCACCTCCACCTGTCCTGAACATGAGGAGTTCTGAGACACTTCACCTCCACCTGTCCTGAACATGAGGAGCTCTGAGACACTTCACCTCCACCTGTCCTGAACATGAGGAGTTCTGAGACACTTCACCTCCACCTGTCCTGAACATGAGGAGTTCTGAGACACTTCACCTCCACCTGTCCTGAACATGAGGAGTTCTGAGACACTTCACCTCCACCTGTTCTGAACATGAGGAGCTCTGAGACACTTCACCTCCACCTGTCCTGAACATGAGGAGTTCTGAGACACTTCACCTCCACCTGTCCTGAACATGAGGAGCTCTGAGACACTTCACCTCCACCTGTCCTGAACATGAGGAGTTCTGAGACACTTCACCTCCACCTGTCCTGAACATGAGGAGTTCTGAGACACTTCACCTCCACCTGTCCTGAACATGAGGAGTTCTGAGACACTTCACCTCCACCTGTCCTGAACATGAGGAGCTCTGAGTAGACACTTGTCTCTGGTCCAGACTGTCTGTCCTCTGCCTCGTTGTCCCACAGAGTCATAGGAGAAGCCAGCAGGTTTCTGTCGTCCTAGTGAAGCCTGGTCACCTCTGTCTCTCTGTCTCTCTCTCTCTCTCTGTCTGTCTGTCTGTCTCTGTCTCTCACTCTGTCTCTCTCTCTGTCAGTCTGTCTCTCTGTCTCTCTCTCTCTCTGTCTGTCTGTCTGTCTATGTCTCTCTCACTGTCTCTCTCTCTGTCTGTCTCTCTGTCTCTCTCAGTCTGTGTCTCTGTCTCTCTCTTTGTCTGTCTCTGTCTCTGCAGTAATTCGTCCTGATTTAGCTTGTCCCTCCTCGCTGTGTTCAGGGTTTGTCCCCCTGCCTCAGCGCGGTACAGCCTTGCTCCTGGTGATGAAGGAGAAGATAAGCTGCATACCGGACCACTGAGCCTGTGGGGGAGAAACCGCCTCTTTCTGCTCAATAAGCCAGATGTAAAGAACTGTTGAAAGCAGTATGGTAGGCAGTGTGAGTGAGGGGAGGGAGTGTTGTAATGTTGATGAATGTTGTGTTTGGCTGGACCAATGTGGCTCGCTTTCAATCAGGTCCTCAATGTTTTTTTTACATTGTTTTGTTCAATTCAGAGCAAGCTTTATTTAAGCCTGGTCAGGTGTGTGGGCAGCAGAATACCTGTCAAGCCACAGACCTCCCCCTAACCCCTAATACTGAAAGACGCGCCTGTTCAATAAATACTTTTTTATTCTGTTATTGGCTTCTTACATGTACAAAGCATACAGTATGTTATAGTTTTATCAAAAGTGGAAAATACTGATGTTACATATGTAACAAATGTAAAAAATAAGTCTTCAATCTTACTTTCTCTGAAAGTAAGCACATACACTCGGGCATATGAAAATATCCATAAAAACACAGTTTAATTAAATTTAAGTTAATAAACAGCTCAAAAAGTAGAAACAATACAATGTAAAATAACGAAGACGAACACAACAAATTACTTTCCATGATAAACAAAATGTACACAACTTTACGGTGTAGATGAGGCTAGTCTATGAGAAGACTCTGTACCCTAACCCTAACCCCGATCCCAGAGGCACCAGTAACCCTAACCCTAATCCCAGAAACACCAGTGTCCTCAGTGTCCTCAAGGCCAGGGCCTCTTAGCCTGTGTCCTGGACAGACTGAGGCAGTACTTCCTGTTCTGTGAGAGCTGGTGGTCACACCCAGGAGGAGGCAGGGTGGCTGCAGGTGTCAGAGGATCAAACACACATGCTTCCTTTTAATGGGGAGGAGGAATGCCCCTGTTCAACACACAGCCACAGGGCCCACTGCAATCCTCTTCCTGTGTGAGACCTCACGCTATCCTCTCTGTCTGAGTGTGGAAGTGACAGATTGTTTGGCCAGGACGGCTTCACAGAGCAGACTGGGCTGGGTAAGATAAGAGAGGGCCGCTCTCTTCTTCACTTCAGACGTGGAGTCGTTCTGTGTGAAGGGAAGTGGCTGGAGGCCTGACAGAGAGGAAAGTGTCCAACTACAGGAGCAGCCATTTCATCTCCCGCCTCCTGTCTCCTCCAGAGTCTCCTGAAACAATCAGCTACTCCTTAATGTCCAGCAAGGCTGAGCTCTGCCTCTCATACATGTTGTTCAGCCTCTCATACATGTTGTTCAGCCTCTCATACATGTTGTTCAGCCTCTCATACATGTTGTTCAGCCTCTCATACATATTGTTCAGCCTCTCATACATATTGTTCAGCCTCTCATACATATTGTTCAGCCTCTCATACATGTTGTTCAGCCTCTCATACATATTGTTCAGCCTCTCATACATGTTGTTCAGCCTCTCATACATATTGTTCAGCCTCTCATACATATTGTTCAGCCTCTTATTCATGTTGTTCAGCCTCTTATACATGTTGTTCAGTTTCTCCTTTGTTGAGTCTCTCTCTCTCACACACACACATACACACACACACACGGGTCAGTCTCAGACATATTGTTCAGCCTCTCCTTCGTTGAGAATGGTGACTGATCCGTCTCCACTGGTCATTTCTATGTCTCTGTTAGCGGTGCTGGTGTCCTCTGGCAGCAGAGCCAGGTCCTTAAATACGTCCACATAGTGTCCAAAGCCTGGGCCCCAGTTCAGCAGGTTGTCCCAGTTAAAGCCTGCTGTCTGCTGGCCCAGTTTGTGAGGCAGGGTGTAGTGCTGCTCACTGGGAGGCCCCTGAGGGCCCGGGCCCCCCTCCGCCCGCCGGCTGGAGTACCTCCTCTTCCTCAGACGGCCCCCGTAGTCCTCGTCATC
This sequence comes from Galaxias olidus, assembly GCA_026901105.3. NCBI lineage: Eukaryota > Metazoa > Chordata > Actinopteri > Galaxiiformes > Galaxiidae > Galaxias > Galaxias olidus. The sequence goes on along the minus strand of JAPMUY010008257.1, from coordinate 40,983 downwards.
AGCGTCTGACTCGTTGACCTGGGACAGCTTGGGGCCCCGGGGGCTGTATGCGGCGGGCCTCTCATACTCCATCTCAGAGCAGGTGAAGGAGTCGTGAGAGTCGCTCTCTGATGATGACTCGGGGGCGGGGATCCCGTCGGCAGGGTTCCGCACGCGGGACAGTGGCCGTCGACAGTCCTCCTCTGAGCTGGAGCGCCCGTGGTCAGCGCTGCAGATGCTGGGGTTTCTGGGTCGCGGCGTGTTGAGTCGCTCCACCTCCTCAATAGACAGACCAATAGGAGGGCCTGTCTCCAGAGGGATCTGCTCGATTGGCTGCTTGAGGCGGCTGGGGGGCCGGGAGGCGTGGCCTGCCATGGCCTGGGGGCTCTTACTGCGGCGGCCCAGCCGTGTAGCGTAGTTAAAGAGGGGCGGAGCCACATCCCCGTGTAGGTCCAGAGGATTGCCGTCACGGCAACCAAGGTTCAACTCCCGAGTGGGCGTATTCCGGTAGAAGGAGGCGGGCTTAGTGAAGGGGGCGGGGCTGTGTCTGGACAGGGGGTTGGGGGTGGGGCAGGCAGAGTGTGAGTGGCTGAGGGGAGTGTTCCTCAGGGCCTGGCTGTACTGTGGTTGGTAGGTGTAGGAGCTGGCCCCCAGGGGCAGGGGGGACTGACGGGCGAATCCCAGCGGACTGTGCCTCTGGATGGAGAACTTAGGGGTGTGGCTGCGGAACTGCTTGTAGTGCTGGATAATGTCTGCGTCAGAGGGGGCGATGCTGCTGGCGTTGTCGATGTCGTAGTGCTCCATGTCGGCCTCGGGGGGGCAGGGGGCACTGGGCAGGGCCTCGGGGGGGCCGGGGGGCATGGTGGTCTCCTCGTAGATCAGGTAGGGGTTCTCCCTCTCGATGATGTCCGGTTTGGGGTTCCCCTCCGGCTGCTTGCGCACCGCCATGTGGTCTCCGTAGGGGGGGATGTTGTCGGGGTCGTCAAACGCCACGTTCTCACTGCCCTTCTTCTTCTTCTTTTTCTTCTTCTTCTCCTTCTCCTTCTTCTCCTGGGGCTTCTTCTCCTCCTTGGGTCCGTTGGAGCGTCGTCCTCGGCAGTGGTTACACAGGATGAGGCCCAGCACCACTAGAGCCAGCGCTGTGGCACAGCTGCCTACGATGGCCGGCACCGCCCAGATAGGCAGCAGCAGCTCTGAGGCCGTGGGGGCTGGGCTGCAGGTGAAGCCTCCGTGATTGGTTGTCTTGCAGGCGGTGCCCTCAGGGCAGGTGACGCCCAGGCAGGCCACCAGCGTGTCACAGCTCTGCCCCGTGTAGAGCTCCGAGCACACACAGGAGTAGCCTGAGGAGGGCCCTGGCACACAGCTACCTCCGTTCTGACAGGGGCCTGAGGCACAGGCTCCTGGAGGGACACACTGGTAGGAGTACCAGAGGCTGACACACAACAGGCCCTCCCAGCAGGGGCTGCTCTCACACAGGTTGGGGCCTCGGCAGCCCACCTTCACCCTGGAGGGGCTGAGAGACACCAGGCTGTGCTCTCCGCTGAAGGGCAGCCTCTCTCCATTGTACTGCACATACTCCACACAGCCATCCAAGCCTGTCGACAGGAGGAAGTACAGGAAGTGAGCTCAGAGAACAGAACGTTGTCAACACAATGTTCCTAGACGCTACGGGACTTCCTGTTGAATAAGGAAATGCCAGCTAAATTCCCACCCACAGGGCTGTGTTCAGTCACGTGATTGGCTCCCTCAGAGGTCTATGTCTGGGTTGAAACCTCTCAAAGCTTACGCTGCAAAGCAAACTGCTGCCAACTGACATGTTTTCTGGGTAATTTGACTAAACTTGGGATTTTAAACACGAGACGATCCCTGTCCTGACGCTCCGACACTCTGAGAGATCCATCTGTGCCTAATGTTGGGTTGGCTAAACCATAGAGGATCTACTGACAAACACTTTGCTGTAAGAATGTAAATAGAGGTTTATTGATTCTGCCCCTTCACTGATTAAATCTATATGATTCCCTTCATTAGCTTTAGAGGCTGCATTGACAGCCAGACCGTTGCTCGAGGTCACCCAGCGGACAGTGCATTGCTCGAGGTCACCCAGCGGACAGTGCATTGCTCAGGGTCACCCAGCGGACAGTGCATTGCTCAGGGTCACCCAGCGGACAGTGCATTGCTCAGGGTCACCCAGCGGACAGTGCATTGCTCAGGGTCACCCAGCGGACAGTGCATTGCTCAGGGTCACCCAGCGGACAGTGCATTGCTCGAGGTCACCCAGCGGACAGTGCATTGCTCAGGGTCACCCAGCGGACAGTGCATTGCTCAGGGTCACCCAGCGGACAGTGCAGTGCTCGTGGTCACCCAGCGGACAGTGCATTGCTCAGGGTCACCCAGCGGACAGTGCATTGCTCAGGGTCACCCAGCGGACAGTGCATTGCTCAGGGTCACCCAGCGGACAGTGCATTGCTCAGGGTCACCCAGCGGACAGTGCATTGCTCGAGGTCACCCAGCGGACAGTGCATTGCTCAGGGTCACCCAGCGGACAGTGCATTGCTCAGGGTCACCCAGCGGACAGTGCATTGCTCAGGGTCACCCAGCGGACAGTGCATTGCTCGAGGTCACCCAGCGGACAGTGCATTGCTCAGGGTCACCCAGCGGACAGTGCATTGCTCAGGGTCACCCAGCGGACAGTGCATTGCTCAGGGTCACCCAGCGGACAGTGCATTGCTCAGGGTCACCCAGCGGACAGTGCATTGCTCGAGGTCACCCAGCGGACAGTGCATTGCTCAGGGTCACCCAGCGGACAGTGCATTGCTCAGGGTCACCCAGCGGACAGTGCATTGCTCAGGGTCACCCAGCGGACAGTGCATTGCTCAGGGTCACCCAGCGGACAGTGCATTGCTCAGGGTCACCCAGCGGACAGTGCATTGCTCAGGGTCACCCAGCGGACAGTGCATTGCTCAGGGTCACCCAGCGGACAGTGCATTGCTCAGGGTCACCCACAGTGCATTGCTCAGGGTCACCCAGCGGACAGTGCACAGTGCATTGCTCAGGGTCACCCAGCGGACAGTGCATTGCTCAGGGTCACCCAGCGGACAGTGCATTGCTCAGGGTCACCCAGCGGACAGTGCATTGCTCAGGGTCACCCAGCGGACAGTGCATTGCTCAGGGTCACCCAGCGGACAGTGCATTGCTCAGGGTCACCCAGCGGACAGTGCATTGCTCTACGGTCACCCAGCGGACAGTGCATTGCTCAGGGTCACCCAGCGGACAGTGCATTGCTCAGGGTCACCCAGCGGACAGTGCATTGCTCAGGGTCACCCAGCGGACAGTGCATTGCTCAGGGTCACCCAGCGGACAGTGCATTGCTCAGGGTCACCCAGCGGACAGTGCATTGCTCGAGGTCACCCAGCGGACAGTGCATTGCTCAGGGTCACCCAGCGGACAGTGCATTGCTCAGGGTCACCCAGCGGACAGTGCATTGCTCAGGGTCACCCAGCGGACAGTGCATTGCTCAGGGTCACCCAGCGGACAGTGCATTGCTCAGGGTCACCCAGCGGACAGTGCATTGCTCAGGGTCACCCAGCGGACAGTGCATTGCTCAGGGTCACCCAGCGGACAGTGCATTGCTCAGGGTCACCCAGCGGACAGTGCATTGCTCAGGGTCACCCAGCGGACAGTGCATTGCTCAGGGTCACCCAGCGGACAGTGCATTGCTCAGGGTCACCCAGCGGACAGTGCATTGCTCGAGGTCACCCAGCGGACAGTGCATTGCTCAGGGTCACCCAGCGGACAGTGCATTGCTCAGGGTCACCCAGCGGACAGTGCATTGCTCAGGGTCACCCAGCGGACAGTGCATTGCTCAGGGTCACCCAGCGGACAGTGCATTGCTCAGGGTCACCCAGCGGACAGTGCATTGCTCAGGGTCACCCAGCGGACAGTGCATTGCTCAGGGTCACCCAGCGGACAGAGCATTGCACAGGGTCACCCAGCGGACAGTGCATTGCTCAGGGTCACCCAGCGGACAGTGCATTGCTCGAGGTCACCCAGCGGACAGTGCATTGCTCAGGGTCACCCAGCGGACAGTGCATTGCTCAGGGTCACCCAGCGGACAGTGCATTGCTCAGGGTCACCCAGCGGACAGTGCATTGCTCAGGGTCACCCAGCGGACAGTGCATTGCTCAGGGTCACCCAGCGGACAGTGCATTGCTCAGGGTCACCCAGCGGACAGTGCATTGCTCAGGGTCACCCAGCGGACAGTGCATTGCTCAGGGTCACCCAGCGGACAGTGCATTGCTCAGGGTCACCCAGCGGACAGTGCATTGCTCAGGGTCACCCAGCGGACAGTGCATTGCTCAGGGTCACCCAGCGGACAGTGCATTGCTCGAGGTCACCCAGCGGACAGTGCATTGCTCAGGGTCACCCAGCGGACAGTGCATTGCTCAGGGTCACCCAGCGGACAGTGCATTGCTCAGGGTCACCCAGCGGACAGTGCATTGCTCAGGGTCACCCAGCGGACAGTGCATTGCTCGAGGTCACCCAGCGGACAGTGCATTGCTCAGGGTCACCCAGCGGACAGTGCATTGCTCAGGGTCACCCAGCGGACAGTGCATTGCTCAGGGTCACCCAGCGGACAGTGCATTGCTCAGGGTCACCCAGCGGACAGTGCATTGCTCAGGGTCACCCAGCGGACAGTGCATTGCTCGAGGTCACCCAGCGGACAGTGCATTGCTCAGGGTCACCCAGCGGACAGTGCATTGCTCAGGGTCACCCAGCGGACAGTGCATTGCTCAGGGTCACCCAGCGGACAGTGCATTGCTCAGGGTCACCCAGCGGACAGTGCATTGCTCAGGGTCACCCAGCGGACAGTGCATTGCTCAGGGTCACCCAGCGGACAGTGCATTGCTCAGGGTCACCCAGCGGACAGTGCATTGCTCGAGGTCACCCAGCGGACAGTGCATTGCTCAGGGTCACCCAGCGGACAGTGCATTGCTCAGGGTCACCCAGCGGACAGTGCATTGCTCACGGTCACCCAGCGGACAGTGCATTGCTCAGGGTCACCCAGCGGACAGTGCATTGCTCAGGGTCACCCAGCGGACAGTGCATTGCTCAGGGTCACCCAGCGGACAGTGCATTGCTCAGGGTCACCCAGCGGACAGTGCATTGCTCAGGGTCACCCAGCGGACAGTGCATTGCTCAGGGTCACCCAGCGGACAGTGCATTGCTCAGGGTCACCCAGCGGACAGTGCATTGCTCAGGGTCACCCAGCGGACAGTGCTGTGGAGCTGCTTCCTTTATGTAATCTAATGAAGCAATGTTTTAGTACATCATTAACCTCCCTCTTCTCTCAGCCCAGACACTACAGCTAACAGCACCTTTCAAAGAGGACAACTGGTACTGGAGAGAAAGATCCAACACTGCTATTATACCAACATACCAGACCCAGCAGACCCACCCTAACCACCAGACCACCAGACCCACCCTAACCACCAGACCCACCCTAACCACCAGACCCGCCCTAACCACCAGACCCACCCTAACCACCATCCCACCAGACCCGCCCTAACCACCATCCCACCAGACCCACCCTAACCAGCAGACCCACCCTAACCAGCAGACCCACCCTAACCACCATCCCGCCCTAACCACCAGACCCGCCCTAACCACCAGACCCACCCTAACCACCATCCCACCAGACCCACCCTAACCACCATCCCACCAGACCCACCCTAACCAACAGACCCACCCTAACCCCATCCCGCCCTAACCACCAGACCCGCCCTAACCACCAGACCCGCCCTAACCACCAGACCCACCCTAACCACCATCCCACCAGACCCACCCTAACCAACCCACCCTAACCAACAGACCCACCCTAACCATCCGACCCACCCTAACCACCAGACCCACCCTAACCAGCAGACCCACCCTAACCACCAGACCCACCCTAACCACCAGACCCACCCTAACCAGCAGACCCACCCTAACCAGCAGACCCACCCTAACCACCATCCCACCAGACCCACCCTAACCACCAGACCCACCCTAACCACCATCCCACCAGACCCACCCTAACCACCAGACCCACCCTAACCACCATCCCACCAGACCCACCCTAACCACCAGACCCACCCTAACCACCAGACCCACCCCAACCAGCAGACCCACCCTAACCACCAGACCCACCCTAACCACCAGACCCACCCTAACCACCAGACCCACCCTTACCAGCAGACCCACCCTTACAAGCAGACCCACCCTAACCTCCAGACCCACCCTAACCAGCAGACCCACCCTAACCACCAGACCCACCCTAACCACCAGACCCACCCTAGACCCACCCAAACCAACAGACCCAGCAGACCCACCCTAACCAACAGACCCAGCAGACCCACCCTAACCAACAGACCCAGCAGACCCACCCTAACCAACAGACCCATCAGACCCACCCTAACCACCAGACCCACCCTAACCATCGGACCCGCCCTAACCATCGGACCCGCCCTAACCATCAGCGACAGCTACCTGCAGTGCTCTTCTGCTGCGTGGAGCCCAGGGGCGCCCCCCCCAGGGACAGGGAGAGGACGTTGAGCCCCCCAAAGTCCTGCGTGGGGTGTTGGATGACCTTGAGGTGAGCCCCGTCCAGTCGCAGGGCCGTGGCTGAGCTGTTCTTCAGCAGGGTGAGAGTGTGCCACTGGCCGTCTGACAGGACAGTGTCTCCCAGCGTCCGCTCCACCTTCCCCCCCACACCAGCCTCCGAGACGTAGTGGATGTTCCCGTTCCTCAGCTGTGGGCCACAGACACAGAGACTCTCAGGATAACAGACACAGACACAGCCACAGACACTCTCAAGAGACACAGACACAGAGACTCTCAGGAAAACAGACACAGAGACTCTCAGGATAACAGACACAGACACAGAGACTCTCAGGATAACAGACACAGACACAGAGACTCTCAGGATAACAGACACAGAGACTCTCAGGATAACAGACACAGACACAGAGACTCTCAGGATAACAGACACAGACACAGAGACTCTCAGGATATCAGACACAGACACAGAGACTCTCAGGATAACAGACACAGACACAGAGACTCTCAGGATAACAGACACAGACACAGAGACTCTCAGGATAACAGACACAGAGACTCTCAGGATAACAGACACAGACACAGAGACTCTCAGGATAACAGACACAGACACAGAGACTCTCAGGATAACAGACACAGAGACTCTCAGGATAACAGACACAGACACAGAGACTCTCAGGATAACAGACACAGAGACTCTCAGGACAACAGACACAGAGACTCTCAGGATAACAGACACAGACACAGAGACTCTCAGGATAACAGACACAGAGACTCTCAGGATAACAGACACAGACACAGAGACTCTCAGGATAACAGACACAGAGCCTCTCAGGATAACAGACACAGAGACTCTCTGGATAACAGACACAGAGACTCTCAGGATAACAGACACAGCCACAGACACAGAGACTCTCAGGATAACAGACACAGACACAGACACAGCCACAGACACTCTCAGGAGACACAGACACAGAGACCCTCAAGAGACACAGAGACCCTCAGGAGACAGACACAGACACAGAGACTTTCAGGAGACACAGACACAGACACTCTCAGGAGACACAGACACAGACACAGAGACTCTCAGGAGACACAGACACAGAGACTCTCAGGAGACACAGACACAGACACAGAGACCCTCAGGAGACACGGACACAGAGACTCTCAGGAGACACAGACACAGAGACTCTCAAGAGACACAGACACAGAGACTCTCAGGAGACACAGAGACTCTCAGGAGACACAGACACAGAGACTCTCAAGAGACACAGACACAGACACAGAGACTCTCAGGAGACACAGACACAGAGACTCTCAAGAGACACAGAGACCCTCAGGAGACACAGACACAGAGACTCTCAGGAGACACAGAGACCCTCAGGAGACACAGACACAGAGACTCTCAGGAGACACAGACACAGAGACTCTCAGGAGACACAGAGACCCTCAGGAGACACAGACACAGAGACTCTCAGGAGACACAGAGACTCTCAGGAGACACAGACACAGAGACTCTCAGGAGACAGACACAGAGACTCTCAGGAGACACAGACACAGAGACTCTCAAGAGACACAGACACAGAGACTCTCAGGATAACCGACACAGAGACTCTCAGGAGACACAGAGACTTTCAAGAGACACAGACACAGAGACTCTCAGGAGACAGACACAGACACAGAGACTCTCAGGAGACACAGACACAGAGACTCTCAAGAGACACAGACACAGAGACTCTCAGGATAACCGACACAGAGACTCTCAGGAGACACAGACACAGAGACTAAAGAGACACAGACACAGACACAGAGACTAAGGAGACACAGACAGAGACTCTCAGGAGACACAGACACAGAGACTAGGGAGACACAGACACAGACACAGAGACTCTCAGGAGACACAGACACAGAGACTAAGGAGACACAGACACAGACACAGAGACTAAGGAGACACAGACACAGACACAGAGACCAAGGAGACACAGACACAGAGACTAAGGAGACACAGAAACAGAGACCATCAGGAGACACAGACACAGAGACTAAGGAGACACAGAGACTAAGGAGACACAGACACAGAGGCTCTCAGGAGACACAGACACAGAGATTAAGGAGACACAGACACAGAGACTATGGAGACAGACACAGACAGAGACTAAGGAGACACAGACACAGAGACTATGGAGACAGACACAGACACAGAGACTAAGGAGACACAGACACAGAGACTATGGAGACAGACACAGAGACTAAGGAGACACAGACACAGAGACTATGGAGACAGACACAGACACAGAGACTATGGAGACAGACACAGACACAGAGACTATGGAGACAGACACAGAGACTATGGAGACAGACACAGAGACTATGGAGACAGACACAGACACAGAGACTAAGGAGACACAGACACAGAGACTATGGAGACAGACACAGACACAGAGACTATGGAGACAGACACAGAGACTATGGAGACAGACACAGACACAGAGACTAAGGAGACAGACACAGACACAGAGACTATGGAGACAGACACAGACACAGAGACTATGGAGACAGACACAGACACAGAGACTATGGAGACAGACACAGACACAGAGACTATGGAGACAGACACAGACACAGAGACTATGGAGACAGACACAGAGACTATGGAGACAGACACAGAGACTAAGGAGACAGACACAGACACAGAGACTATGGAGACAGACACAGACACAGAGACTAAGGAGAACTCAGAGAACATGGTTTATCCTTCACAGAGAATCAAACTATATATGATAATAGATAGGTCCGTGCTAATAGGATTTAGAAATTTCATACAGTCCTTGAAAAACGTTCTTATACATTCTAATCTGAACAGCGCATAATTATAATCATTCATCTGAGCTGATTTGGGAGCAGCCGTCAATCAAGTTGACTGGCTCATGGTCTAATCTCATAGGATTCAAACAGAACCGAAGCAGAGGGAGGTGGATTACCTTGATGGTAGTGTAGTTACTGGCCTCCTGGATGTGCAGCAGGATTCCAGTCTTACTGCGAGTCCTGAACTTTACCTCCAGACTGCTGGGGGTCGTGGAGGGGTCAAAGGGTGTGCCCTGCAGGGCATGACGCAGCAGGAGGTCCCGTTTAGGGCTCTGCTTCATGGAGTATTCCAGACGCCCCGTCCCATCCAGAGATAAGGCTGTGTCTGCAGAGATATCTGAACACAGAGGGCCATAATTACACAACAGCTGCACAACCTAACAGTTACACAACTCTAACAGCTACACAACCCTAACAGCTACACAACACTAACAGCTACACAACCCTAACAGTTACACAACCTAACAGCTACACAACCCTAACAGCTACACAACCCTAACAGTTACACAACCTAACAATTACACAACCTAACAGTTACACAACCCCAACAGTTACACAACCCTAACAGCTATACAACCTAACAGCTACACAACCCTAACACTAACAGCTACACAACAATAACCCTAACCCCAAACCTAACAGCTACACAACCCTAAGCCTAACCCATCATTATACAACAGCTACACAACCCTGACCCTAACCCTGGACACAAATGCTCAACATCACACGTAACCTTTCTTTGAATGATTCTACAGTGATAGTTTGATCCGGTTTCATTTTGATGAGGACTGATACCTACATAGTATTAGTCAGTGGGTAGTCCTACATAGTATTAGTGGGTAGTCCTACATAGTATTAGTGGGTAGTCTAGTAGTAGTATTAGTGGGTAGTCTTACATAGTATTAGTGGGTAGTCTTACATAGTTTTAGTGGGTAGTCTAGTATTAGTATTAGTGGGTAGTCTTACATACATGGTATTAGTCAGTGGGTAGTCCTACATAGTATTAGTGGGTAATCTAGTAGTAGTATTAGTGGGTAGTCTTACATAGTATTAGTGGGTAGTCCTACATAGTATTAGTGGGTAGTCCTACATAGTATTAGTGGGTAGTCCTACATAGTATTAGTGGGTAGTCTAGTAGTAGTATTAGTGGGTAGTCTTACATAGTATTAGTGGGTAGTCCTACATAGTATTAGTGGGTAGTCCTACATGGTATTAGTCAGTGGGTAGTCCTACATAGTATTAGTGGGTAATCTAGTAGTAGTATTAGTGGGTAGTCTTACATAGTATTAGTGGGTAGTCCTACATAGTATTAGTGGGTAGTCCTACATAGTATTAGTGGGTAGTCCTACATGGTATTAGTGGGTAGTCTAGTAGTAGTATTAGTGGGTAGTCTTACATAGTATTAGTGGGTAGTCTTACATAGTATTAGTGGGTAGTCTAGTATTATTATTAGTGGGTAGTCTTACATAGTATTAGTGGGTAGACTTACATAGTATTCGTGGGTAGTCTTACATAGTATTAGTGGGTAGTCTTACATAGTATAAG
>JAPMUY010008257.1:0-27500 GCA_026901105.3 Galaxias olidus | reverse complement strand
CATTTATATTTTTTTAGCACTTGTGTCTGCTCCAAACCCACAATCCCACATACCAGGAAGTCCCACCACAGCAGTGCCCTATGACCCCTCTCTCCTCTCTAGCACTTTAGACTGTACTACTCTGTCTGATTCTTCATGGCTATGAAGGTGTTCCTAAAGCTGTTCATCCAGCTGCACTGACCTCTAGTCTAATATAATGAAGTTAGATCCAGCTACACTGACCTCTAGTTTAATATAATGAAGTTAGATCCAGCTACACTGACCTCTAGTTTAATATAATGAAGTTAGATCCAGCTACACTGACCTCTAGTTTAATATAATGAAGTTAGATCCAGCTACACTGACCTCTAGTCTAATATAATGAAGTTAGATCCAGCTACACTGACCTCTAGTTTAATATAATGAAGTTAGATCCAGCTACACTGACCTCTAGTTTAATATAATGAAGTTAGATCAAGCTCTACTGACCTCTAGTCTAATATAATGAAGTTAGATCCAGCTACACTGACCTCTAGTCTAATATAATGAAGTTAGATCCAGCTACACTGACCTCTAGTCTAATATAATGAAGTTAGATCCAGCTACACTGACCTCTAGTTTAATATAATGAAGTTAGATCTAGGGGTTGCTATGGAGCTCTGCTCAATCTCTCTCACACGACAGCTAAACTACTTTGTCAGCTTCCTGGGGAACCCCACTACATGCTGGGAATGACAGGTTTGAAATACTTTCTGTTGGACCGAGCAATCAGCAATAGATCCATCTCTTCCTGTTTCCTGCTCTTTCCTGTAGTGGAACAACTGGTTCACTTCAGCGTTCTCTGCTATTTTGGAGGCTCACATTGTAAATCACAGCAAACATATAATTACAACTATGAAAGCTGTAAGCATGGGACCAGTGTGTGGTCACGTTAATTACCATCTGATGTTGCAGAAAACATGTTGCCCAATGTGGACGCAGAACTTGGCTATAATAACCCAGTGGATCTTAACTCCTATTAAAAACAAACTATCCCATCCAGCCAATACACAGTGTCAACAAAACAAGTTTATCAACGCAGGTATGGTGAGATAGTAATAAAACAGCCGTTATAATGGACTCTGTGTTAGAGTTAAATAAACAGCAGTTATAATGGACTCTGTGTTAGGGGTAAATATACAGCCGTTATAATGGACTCTGTGTGTTAGGGGTAAATAAACAGCTGTTATAATGGACTCTGTGTTAGGGGTAAATAAACTGCTGTTATAATCGACTCTGTGTTAGGGGTAAATATACAGCCGTTATAATGGACTCTGTGTTAGGGGTAAATAAACAGCTGTTATAATGGACTCTGTGTTAGGGGTAAATAAACTGCTGTTATAATGGACTCTGTGTTAGGGGTAAATATACAGCCGTTATAATGGACTCTGTGTTAGGGGTAAATAAACTGCTGTTATAATGGACTCTGTGTGTTAGGGTTAAATATACAGCCGTTATAATGGACTCTGTGTTAGGGGTAAATAAACTGCTGTTATAATGGACTCTGTGTTAGGGGTAAATAAACAGCTGTTATGTGATGAAGGACTCTGTGTTAGGGGTAAATAAACAGCTGTTATAATGGACTCTGTGTGTTAGGGTTAAATAAACAGCAGTTATAATGGACTCTGTTGTGTGTAGGGGCAGTTATAAAGGACTCTGTGTTAAACTCTGTGTGACTCTAAACAGCTGTTATAATGGACTCTGTGTGTTAGGGTTAAATAAACAGCAGTTATAATGGACTCTTTGTGTTAGGGGTAAATAAACTGCTGTTATAATGGACTCTGTGTGTTAGGGTTAAATAAACAGCAGTTATAAAGGACTCTGTGTTAGGGTTAAATAAACAGCTGTTATAATGGACTCTGTGTGTTAGGGTTAAATAAACAGCTGTTATAATGGACTCTGTGTGTTAGGGGTAAATAGGGTAATGTGTATTCCTCACCATGCCGGCTCGCCGGGCGATCACAGTGTGGAACTGTCCGTCGGACACCTTCACCCTGGTCCTCAGCGTGTAGCTGCTGCTCCCCAGGTTAAAGGAGAAGGACATGGCGCCGTCAGAGATCTCCAGCGCCAGGAACTCGGCCTTGTCCCCTGTCTGGTTGTCATGGTTGTAGAGGAGCAGGGCGTTGTCCATCAGGGTGGAGAACTTGATGTAGATGTAGTTGTTGTTGGGATCCAGGCTGGGGAACTCCATGTAGGACAACTCTGAGAAGCCATAACTGTTGAGCTCACAGTGTTTCCCAAACACTCCTGTGGACAGGGGAGGGATCGAGAGGGAAGGAGGGAGGGAGGGAGGGGATGGATAGAGAGGGAGTGAAGGAGGGAGGAGAAAGGTTATGGAGGAATCAGCAGAGTGCGCTAACGACTGACTCCTTCCATCTTCAAATGGATTTCATACACCATTCCCAATACAAATTGTTTAGAAAGATAAAAGAAATAAAAAAAATAAAAAACTACACACTTTCAATTCCAGCTAGCTTAGTCTGTAGCTAGTTACTCACCAAAGGAACAGTGACAGAAGTAGCCCTCCAGACGGTTCTGGCAGGAGCCTCCATTAAAACAAGGGTTACACTCACAGTGGTTGATGACGGAATCACATGTTCGGCCTGGAGTCACAAAACAGCACATAGAATGGATGAGGTGGAGAGGGACACATGCTTACCACACAAGCTAACACGGGACATATGCTAACACAGTAAGTTTAACACGGGACAAATGCTAACACGGGACACATGCTAACACAAGAAGTTTGACACGGGACGAATGCTAACACAGGACACATCCAACACAGGAATTTTAACACAGGACAGATGCTAACACAAGACACATGCTAACACAGGAAGTTTAACACAGGACAGATGCTAACACAAGACACATGCTAACAAAGTAAGTTTAACACAGGACAGATGCTAACACAAGACACATGCTAACACAGTAAGTTTAACACGGGACAGATGCTAACAAGGGACAAATCCAACACAGGAAGCTTAACACAGGACTGATGCTAACACAAGACACATGCTAACACAGGAAGTTTAACACGGGACAAATGCTGGCATGGGACACGCTAACACGGAAAGCTAACAAGGGACACATGCTAACCCAGCAAGCTAATACAGCAAATTTATATAGTACAACCAGCTAACACAGAACAGAATAGGATAGGATAGTATGATGTAGAAATCAGACATGCGGCCTTTCTGAAATCCCACAGTGAAATATTTTAGCTGAGACACATTTTAATGAGTTGACAGTAATTTCTTCACATTCATTGCAGTCAGTCAATAATGCCAAATGAAAACGTGTGAACAAGAGTCCAGCCATGAAAACAAAATGAACATGACAGTAAATAACGATGCCAAGTGTTCAGTGGAGATGGGCTCCTATTGGTCCACTGCCAGGCTGGGACAACAGGAAGTAAAGGGTTCAACAAGCGGGCAGACCACTTTTGGCAGCCAATAGGATTTGTTCTATTCGGGTTGAGGTTGGACTGATTTCATATAGCAAGGCAGAATTGCACTGTGGTTAAAGGTTTTATTGGAAGAAGAACAGCTAAGACACGTGTCTAGAGGACACTACCAGACAGACAGACAGACAGACAGACAGACACAAATCTATTTAAGCCTAAATCCTAAAACCTTTGTGTGTGTGATGTGATCAGTAGAGCTAGAGTTGTGTGTGTGTGTGTGTGTGTGGTCGGTAGGGTTAGGGCTCTGTGTGTGTGTGTGTGTGTGTGTGTGTGTGTGTGTGTGTGTGTGTGTGTGTGTGTGTGTGTGTGGTCGGTAGGGTTAGGGCTATGTGTGTGTGTGGGGTGTGTGTGCGTGTGGTCGGTAGGGTTAGGGCTGTTTGTGTGTGTGTGTGTGTGTGTGTGTGTGGTCGGTAGGGTTAGGGCTGTCTGTGTGTGTGTGTGTGTGTGTGTGTGTGTGTGTGTGTGTGTGTGTGTGTGTGTGGTCGGTAGGGTTAGGGCTGTGTGTGTGTGTGTGTGTGTGTGTGTGTGTGTGTGTGTGTGTGTGTGTGTGTGTGTGTGTGTGTGTGTGGTCGGTAGGGTTAGGGCTGTGTGTGTGTGTGTGTGTGTGTGTGTGTGTGTGTGTGTGTGTGTGTGTGTGTGGTCGGTAGGGTTAGGGCTGTGTGTGTGTGTGTTTGTGTGTGTGAGTGTGTGTGTGTGTGTGGTCGGTAGGGTTAGGGCTGTGTGTGTGTGGGGGTGTGTGTGTGTGTGTGTGTGTGTGTGTGTGTGTGTGGTCGGTAGGGTTAGGGCTGTGTGTGTGTGGGTGTGTGTGTGTGTGTGTGTGTGCGTGTGTGTGTGTGGGTTAGGGCTGTGTTGTTGTAGTCTATTCTGAGGTATCATCCTTTTTATTAAAGTCAACATGATAGGCTGATATTCAGACCACCATGTTACACATTCTAACATCCTTCACAGGAAAACATTTTCCTTGGCCATAAACTAGATTCCAGAGAATTATGCTTGCACATTTTACATATTTACATATACCAAAAGAGAAGCAACATCTGTGCTTTTGTGGACTTGTGAAATACAAATGCAACCTGACAGGGTTTTGCATGTTGTAGAAGCCTATGGTGTATTATAGCAGAAGCTCTTGTGTTTGTCATTCTAATGGAGAATCGGCCCTGAGTTTGGACAGAAGGCCAGCCGCTCAGTGAGAGGTGTTTTGGTGGAAGGTTTACCTGTGAAGCCAGACTTGCAGAGACAGTTGAAGCCTCCAGGGAAGTTCTGGCAGAGCGCTCCGTTCTTACAGGGGTTGGACAGACACTCGTTGACGTCCCTCTCGCAGGCGGTGCCGGTGAACCCCGGGGGGCAGGAGCAGGAGAACCCCCCCACCAGGTTGGTGCACGTCCCTCCACTGTGGCAGGGCAAGGGCAGACACTCATCAATGTCCGTCTGACACAGGGCTCCGTCGTAACCTGGGCGACAGCTGCAGGCGTAAGGGGGGAGGGGCTGGTTGGAGACCAGGATGACGGGGACACTCTCCTCCGTCACCATGGTGATAGTCACGGCCAGACGACGTTTGCAGCTGCCCCCGTTGAGGCAGGGGTTCAGGGAGCAGGGCTCGTGGTCCACCCCCTCCAGCAGTACGCCACTCTGTCTGTGCAGCAGCTCCCGGATGCTCTGGAAGAAAGTGGCCACTCCACTGGGACTCACATAGTGGGAGGGGCCTCGCCTCACTGCCGCCATCAGGAAGGTGTGGTCTCCGTCCTGATAGGCTCCGTACAGCAGCACGCCCGTGCCCAGCCCGGCCAGCTGGGACGAGGCTACACGCAGCATGCTGAGGTAGTGGGCGGACAGGAAGTTAGCCACGCTCCGGGAGCGCACACGCAGCAGGATGCTGTTGTCCACTGTGGCGTTGGTGAAACTCATGAAGAAGACACGCACGCTACTGCTGACGGAGTCATGGACGCCATCGCTGCTGCGCACTGTGAGGTCAAAGGTCCCATCGCTGCTGCGTGGCTTGGCATGAAGGTCACATGACCCCGGGGGGATGGAGAAGAGGCTTGCGCTGGGCGGGGTCAGAGAGCAGTGGAAGCTGTCCTGCTCGTCAGGGTCCTGAGGCTCCACCCCCCCCAGAGAGCCACCGGGGAACAGGGAGCCAAAGTAGTGGACATACACCTCCACCGTACGCGCCTCAGAGGGGTTATCATTCTGGTCACTCACCTAGCAGGACACAACACACAGTATCACAGTCCATCATTTGAATTATAGACTGGAATCATATGATAATTAGAGCCTATACTATAAATGATAAGTACCTTGACATGAACAGTGCCCGTGGAGGACATCTGGGGCACTCCAGAGTCTCTGATGATCACAGAGAGGTAGAAGTCACTGAGCGTCTCTCTGTCCATCTCCTTGCTGGTGCTCAGGGCTCCAGAGGGGCTCAGGGTGAAGTAGGAAGCCCCGGGGGCCGAGGCCAGCAGGCTGTAGCTGTAGGGCCCCTGGTTGGGAGGCAGGTCAGGGTCTGAGGCTGCCAGCGTGGTGACTGCGGTGCCTGGAGGCTGGTTCTCCATTACCTGGACGCTCTGCGTGGTGAGCAGCGGCCCATTGTCATTGATGTCCTCCAGGGTGACAATGAGGGTGGCGCTGCCCGTGGCCGAGGGCGACCCGGAGTCCACGGCCAGCAGGGTCAGGTTATAGACAGAGGTCACCTCCCTGTCCAGCTCCGCCCACACTGACACCTGACCGCTCTGTGGGTGGATGCTGAACACCTTCCTGTCTGTCTCCATGGAGATGGAGTAGGAGAAGCGGCTCCAGCTGGGCACGGAGTCGGAGTCCTGTGCACTGACGAAGGTGACCAGCCCCCCTGGAGAGAGACCCTCGCTCACCTGGACGTCGTACAGCTCCTGGCTGAACACGGGCGGGTCGTTAGCGTCCAGTACCGTGATGTTCACATACACCTCGTCGATGTCCGCGCCACGGATGCTCCCGGCGTTCTTGGCCAGCACCCGGAGGGACACCCTCTCCTCCTTCTCCCGGTCCAGAAGCCCCGTCACATAGATCTGCCCTGTGGTGCTGTTGATGCTGAAGCCCCTCCTCCTGCTGCGGCCAAAGATCAGGTAGTAGACCACGCCCTCCTCGCCCTGGTCCCGGTCGCTGGCAAACACCTCCCCCACCACGGTGCCCGTAGGTGCGGCCTCAGACACCTCAAAGTAGTACTGCTTGGACACGAAGCGGGGGACGTACTCGTTGGCTCCCTGCAGCTGGATGTTGACGTCAGCAAAGCTGCAGCGCTCCTCATCAGGAACGTTGAAGGCCTTCACAGTCAGGTGGTACACCTGCTTCGCCTCGTAGTCTAGGAAACCCTGCGTGGTGATGACGCCCGTGTTTGGGTCGATGACAAACAGGTCGCTGTCTGATGATTGGATAACGTAGGCCAGCACGGCGTTAGCCCCGGAGTCCCTGTCGGTGGCGTTGAGCCGGACCACCGTGGTGCCGCTGGGAACGTTCTCCTGGACCGAGGGGAAGTACTCGACCGGATCAAACACGGGAGGGTTGTCGTTGACGTCGCTGACGTGCACGGTCACCGTCACATAGCCCGTCTTGGCGATCCAGCCCCCGTCTGTAGCTGTCACTCTGAGCTGGTGTGTCTGCTGCTCCTCATAGTCCAGTGGCTGGGCCAGAGTCAGCAGGCCTGTGGTGCTGTGCAGGCTGAACAGACCCAGGATATTCCCTGAGCTGATGTTGTAGGTGAGCAGGCCGTTCATGTCCCTGTCCCTGTCTCTGGCTGACAGGGTGCGGATGGCTGTGCCCACGGCCAGGCTCTCTGGTACTGTGGCTGTGAAGGCGCTCTGGGAGAACTCTGGGGTGTGGTGGTTCTCCTCCGTCACCACCACGCGCACCGAGCTCTGAGCCCACAGCGGGGGGTTCCCTTTGTCTCGGGCCGTCACTTCAATCAGGAAAACTTTATTCCTATCTGATGTGAGGGACGAGGCTACGCTCACCCAGCCAGTGTGCTTGTCCAGTTTAAACTTACTGGAGCTGTTTCCTCCTGTGATGGTGTAGTCCACCTCAGAGTTCAGCCCAAAGTCCTTGTTGTCGTGAGCGACCACTCTGATGAGTCTGGTGCCCACCTTGACACTCCTGGTGACGGGGGTGGAGTAGCTGGGGGTCTGGAAGCTGGGAGGGTGGTCGTTGCTGTCCACTATGTTCACTGTGACCGTGGTCTCACTCATCAGGGGCTTGCTGCCTCTGTCCGATGCCGTCACTATGAAACTGTGGCGGTTGACGTTAACACTGCTGGAGTTCTGGAACTTCAGCTGCTGCTTCACAAAGATCTCCCCGGTGCTGGAGTTGATCCTGAAGTACTCGGACTGGGAGCGGATAAAGTAGAAGATCTTCCCGTTAGAGCCCTGGTCTGGGTCGGAGGCTGACACCTGGGTGACCAGCGAGCCCAGCTCGGTCCGCTCCGGGTGGTCCAGGTAGTAGGAGGCTCGGCTAAAGCGTGGGGCGTTGTCGTTCACGTCCGTAATGAAGACGGTGACATCGGTGCTGACAGTCCACCCGGAGTCGTGGGCCGTTACCTTGGCGATGTAGTGGTCCGCCTCCTCTCGGTCCAGAGTGCGTGAGGTGGTGATGACTCCGGTGCGGGCGTCGATGCTGAAGGGCAGGCTGCTGTCGCTGATGGAGTAGTGGCTCACCGCATTGGAGCCCGTGTCCTCGTCCGTGGTGGTTACCCGGGTAACGGTGTGGCCCACCGGGGTGTTCTCTGGCACGCTGGCACTGAAGATCTGGGAGAACCTGGGGGCGTTGTCGTTGACGTCCAGCACGTCTATCAGGACCCGGGCTGTGGTGCTGTGGGCCGGGGAGCCGCGGTCAGAGCAGCGCACCTTCACAACATACTGAGACACCTTCTCCCGGTCCAGAGGGCGAGTGGTTCTGATCTCACCACTGGCCCGGTTCACACTGAAACTGTTCTCCTTGTTACCCTCCACGATGGCGTAGTCCAACTGTCCGTTGGGTCCATTGTCCCGGTCCACGGCCGACACCATCAGAACCCTCTGAGGGGACAGGTTCTCCAGGATGGAAGCGTGGAACGGCTCCCTGTCAAACAGCGGGGGGTTGTCGTTGACATCCAGTACATTGACCTCTAACCTCTGGTAGGAGGAGTAGGGAGGGAAGCCCTGGTCACGGGCCTCCAGCCAGAGGACGTACTGCTCCGTGTGCTCGTAGTCTAGAGGCTGTCGCACCCACAGCCCCCCACTCAGCTGGTCCACGTGGAAGGCGTTGTCAAGGTTACCGCTGGCAATGTAGTAGGACAGGGGCCCACCTCTGGTGGAGGACCCGGTCACCGTGGTAACCAGGGTGTTTATGGGCTGGCTCTCGGGGAAAGTGAAGGAACGCTCCTTTAAAGTGATAACAGGGAAGTCGCCCCCGGTTACGAAGCGAACCGTCACTGTGGTGCTGTCTGTCCTGGGATTGGCTCCTTCATCCTTCACTCGCACAGTCAGAGTGACCTCAGAGCTGCCTGTCAGCCTCTGATTGGCTGTGATGGCTCCGCGGACCGGATCAATCTTGAACCTCTCTGCATTGCGGCCAGTCAGTGAGTAGTGCAGCTGGGCGTTAGGACCAGCATCCTCATCTGTCACCGTCACGGCAAACACCAGAGAACCTGACCAGGAAACACAACAACAACACATAAACACAACAACACAGGAAACACAACAACAACACATAAACACAACAACACAGGAAACACAACAACAACACATAAACACAACAACACAACACACACAACAACACACACCTCTCTCATCAAACACCAGAGAACCTGACCAGGAAACACAACAACAACACATAAACACAACAACACACACAACACACACCGCTCTCATCAAACACACCCTAACCCTAACCCAGCCACAAGAGGCTGGTATGTGTGTTACTTAGGGGTGGTGGTGTTTTAACCTGTAGAGGTGGAGGCTGGTATGTGTGTTACTTAGGGGTGGTGGTGTTTTAACCTGTAGAGGTGGAGGCTGGTATGTGTGTTACATAGGGGTGGTGGTGTTTTAACCTGTAGAGGTGGAGGCTGGTATGTGTGTTACATAGGGTTGGTGGTGTTTTAACCTGTAGCTGGTATGTGTGTTACATAGGGGTGGTGGTGTTTTAACCTGTAGAGGTGGAGGCTGGTATGTGTGTTACATAGGGGTGGTGGTGTTTTAACCTGTAGAGGTGGAGGCTGGTATGTGTGTTACATAGGGGTGGTGGTGTTTTAACCTGTAGAGGTGGAGGCTGGTATGTGTGTTACATAGGGGTGGTGGTGTTTTAACCTGTAGAGGTGGAGGCTGGTATGTGTGTTACATAGGGGTGGTGGTGTTTTAACCTGTAGAGGTGGATGTGTGTTACATAGGGGTGGTGGTGTTTTAACCTGTGGAGGCTGGTATGTGTGTTACATAGGGGTGGTGGTGTTTTAACCTGTAGAGGTGGAGGCTGGTATGTGTGTTACATAGGGGTGGTGGTGGAAGCGTGGTGGGTTGTCGTTGACGTCTGCGATCACCACGGAGACGGTGGCTGAGCTGGACCGAGCCTGTGGTGTCCCTCCATCTGTCGCCACGACGACCAACTGGTAGCGGGCCCGGGCCTCACGGTCCAGCAGGGAGCTGGTGATGATCTGCCCTGTAGCCGGGTTAATGGAGAACTGGCCTTCTGCTCCACTCAGGCTGTAACTGCAGAGAATAGGACATATTCAGCTCCCTGAGGAACCACTGGGCTACTGGGGTCACAGGTCATATTCAGCTCCCTGAGGAACCACTGGGCTACTGAGGTCACAGGTCATATTCAGCTCCCTGAGGAACCACTGGGCTACTGGGGTCACAGGTCATATTCAGCTCCCTGTGGAACCACTGCACTGCTGGGGTCACAGGTCATATTCAGCTCCCTGAGGAACCACTGGGCTACTGGGGTCACAGGTCATATTCAGCTCCCTGAGGAACCACTGGGCTACTGGGGTCACAGGTCATATTCAGCTCCCTGAGGAACCACTGGGCTACTGGGGTCACAGGTCATATTCAGCTCCCTGAGGAACCACTGGGCTACTGGGGTCACAGGTCATATTCAGCTCCCTGTGGAACCACTGGGCTACTGGGGTCACAGGACATATTCAGCTCCCTGAGGAACCACTGGGCTACTGGGGTCACAGGTCATATTCAGCTCCCTGTGGAACCACTGGACTACTGGGGTCACAGGTCATATTCAGCTCCCTGTGGAACCACTGCACTGCTGGGGTCGCAGGTCATATTCAGCTCCTTGTGGAACCACTGGACTGCTGGGGTCACAGGTCATATTCAGCTCCCTTAGGAACCACTGGGCTACTGGGGTCACAGGTCATATTCAGCTCCCTGAGGAACCACTGGGCTACTGGGGTCACAGGTCATATTCAGCTCCCTGAGGAACCACTGGGCTACTGGGGTCACAGGTCATATTCAGCTCCCTGAGGAACCACTGGACTGCTGGGGTCACAGGTCATATTCAGCTCCTTGTGGAACCACTGGACTGCTGGGGTCACAGGTCATATTCAGCTCCCTGAGGAACCACTGGACTACTGGGGTCACAGGTCATATTCAGCTCCTTGTGGAACCACTGGACTGCTGGGGTCACAGGTTAAATTCAGCTCCCTGTGGAACCACTGGACTGCTGGGGTCACAGGTCACCATCAGCTCCCTGTGGAACCACTGGACTGCTGGGGTCACAGGTCACCATCAGCTCCCTGTGAAACCACTGGACTACTGGGGTCACAGGTCATTTGAGCGAAGGGGTTTTCTAGATAAATTCCAATAACGTTGCCCCATGGAAAACGTCAAAAAGATTAATGCTATTTTTAAACATACTTAAAGTCATTACTGATTAATTTAACTTCAACAATGTTCAAATTTCACCTAAAGCCAAGCCCACCTTGCTGTGCTTTCAAAGACAGAGTCTGGGATCATAGTTCTGCTCTGGTTTTACTCCCAGATGATGTACTATAGTGTAACCACATTTTAGTGAAAGGACTGGCAGATGAACAGCACTGTGCTGACATGACAGTCTACAACCTATAGAGGGCATTGTTTCACGCCTTATAAAGATAATGCATGCAAGACAATTTCACACAAAATACCTTTAAAAAACATTCTGTGTAAGGTTATTGTCCAACATGTTCAGCATGATCTAATTTCTAAGATGTTGATTTTGTATTGTATAAAAAAAAACAGTCCTGCCATTGTTTCTCACTGGCTTCTAAAGAGTGGGGGGGGGTGTCTGTGAAACAAAGAAAGACATTAGAAAAAGAGAAAAGGGGAAAAAAGAAAGGAGAAGAGAAGAGAAGAGAAGAGAAGGAGAAAACAGAGGAGAAAGAGAGGCCGTCTAGTTCAAGTTGCAGTGAGCTGAAGTTTACAGTTGGAGAAAACCCCAGAATTCTTTATGAGCAAAGAGAGCCATACTTTTTTAGTTTCCAGAAGAGGATCACATTTCACTCTACATCTCCAAAGTTTCCAGAGCACCCCAGACAAAAACCCACACTTACACACATCTACACATCGGAGTCCAGTTTGAAAACCCTGCTTACAATCATACCTTTCTGATACTTAGGGACAAATGGTCCAACAAAATGAGAAAAGACAACAGCAGTGTTGGACAACAGCAGGGCACCAGAACTGGTTGTGGGTGTAAAGGTGGAGAGCATAGAAACAAACCAGTCACCTCCTTGTCCAGACCCCTGCTGGGAGCTACTGGTCGTGTCACACACAATCACTATCCTCATTACTCTGCTCTGGGGACGGACCCCCTACCGGGGGGGGGGGGGGGCATTATTGCCTCATACGGGCACTCCAATGTATTTGAAGTCTCTGCCTCTATATGGGGAACACAAACTTGATAGCTGGCATTTCTTTTTTCCACTATTGTCTGACGCTGCCTTTATGCAGGCCCCTAGTCCTGTAATATGTTCAAAATGAACTTTCAATATGGGCCACAGCTCATGTTTTATAATGGGCTGGCAATTTCTGGAATCTCACACCAACTAAACGTTTCTCTCTGTTCTTTCTAGTTGGCCATTCTACTAGCCAATGAGGGGTTAGGAAAGTGTTTTTGAAATGGATTTTTAATATTTTAAACAAACAGAATCTATAAGAGACATGTACCTGACGATGCCATTGGCTCCCACATCAGCATCAGAGCTGTTGACCAATAGAACATCAGTCCCAGTAGGCGCGTCTTCTGGGATGGAGGTGTGGAAGGTTGAAGAGGAGAATTCTGGGATGTTGTCGTTGACGTCATCCACCATCACTATGACAGTGCCGGTGCCCGTGAGGGGGGGCAGCCCTGGGGGAGGAGGAGAAAGGGATGAGAGGAAAGGAAAGAAGATGAGGAGAACTCAAACAGTCAACCTGTCAGCCGCTCTGTCAGTACAGAAACATAGAGCACAGTCAGGAGAAATAGCATCGTTTATGGTATATCACTTTTTAAATAGCATCATTTATGGTATATCACTTTTTGCAGCCATACTGAAGGCGCTCTGACGGGACCAAAGTGACCTGCCTCCCTGTAACTGAATCTCTCCTTCCTGGGGTCTTGCATACCACAGTTGAATCTGCATGTGCACATATCTATTTTAAGGTGTACACCATTGAGTGAGTTACACTGTCATTTGAGAGACCAGAAACAGCATTTTCAGAAACAATCTAAGTGCTGTAACGGAGCTCTGCTGGTGCCATGCCATCTAAACCAATCGCAGAAAGAACACCACCTGCACGTCTGATTGGGCCCCTGCCGTTATCAGCAGTATCATCCAACATGTCGGCAAAACAATATAGGTACTTTTCTGAAGATGTCAATGTTTTTAATTTACCTGCTTACAAAACTGATTATTTCTCTTATTGTAATATGAATTCCTTATGCTTGATTTTCAGCTCTTTTAAATGTTTTATTGTTTTGTGTTTACTGTCTGTAACTATGTGTCTTATGTATGTTGCTGCCTTGAAAAAAATTATAATAAAGGAGACTGATGCTAAGGGCTAGCACACTAGATGCTACAGGCCTAGCAGCCTAGATGCCATGGGGCTAGCAAGCTAAACGCAATAGGGTTAGCAGGCAGGATGCTATGGGTTAGCGGGCTGGATGCTACGACTTAGCGGGCTGGATGCTACGGCTTAGCGGGCTGGATGCTACGGGTCAGCGGGCTGGATGCTATGCGTTAGCGGGTAGGATGCTATGGGTTAGCAGGCTGGATGCTATGGGTTAGTGGGCTGGATGCTATGGGTTAGCGGGCTGGATGCTATGGGTTAGCAGGCAGGGTACTACGGCTTAGTGGGCTGGATGCTATGGGTTAGCGGGCTGGATGCTATGGGTTAGCAGGCAGGGTACTATGGCTTAGCGGGCTGGATGCTATAGGTTTGAAGCAACTGTTCACACCCCTGTGTATTCAGCTGCTAATAACATCAACTGGCTAAACTTCTTTCCAGTAAGGCCTTGGGTTAAATCAAATAATACAAATAATTTGGAGAGGAGCCGAGAATAATCTCTCTGGATCAAAAGGCTGTGCAGAATCAAAACAGAACCGACTCCAGAATCTGAGCCAGAGGCGGGCCAAGTTCCAGACCCCCCCCCTGCAGACACGTCACTGCCCCCTGAGAGCAGCTGCCTCATTACCAACATGTCCCTGTAAGCTGCTCCATTTAACAAAAGCCTAATCTGCTCCTTTAGATAACAAAGGGATGATCTGAGTGGTCATCTGATCAGAGGAGGACTCAGGCAAGGATCAACACATTGACAGAACACAGCACTTTAAAGTCGTCGGGACCAATACCATCTAGTCAAGGTTGATTTGTTCTACTTCCTCTGCTACGTGCACAGGCGTAGTGCACGGACGTAGTGCGCGGATGTCCACGTGCTCCAGCCAACCTTCCTAACCCCAATGTTAGAGTGAACACCAGGAGGCAGTGTGACCATTACTTGGCCCTTGCTAAACACTCCGAGTTATGTTTGCCCAAAGCCAGAGTTTAGGGTGGTCTGGGGCCTTTTCTCCATCTCTCTCTAAGCACTCAGTCAGCTAGCAGTTCAGTTTGCTGCTCTGGCCCCAAAGCCAGAGGTTAGGGTGGTCTGGGGCCTTTTCTCCATCTCTCTCTAAGCACTCAGTCAGCTAGCAGTTCAGTTTGCTGCTCTGGCCCCAAAGCCAGAGGTTAGTGTGGGCTGGGGCCTCAGTCAGGTGTAGCAGCTGGACACTAGAGCTGTTAGCACAAACACTTAGCCACGCTCCCATGTAAACACACAAGCATTCCACCAGGATAGAATGATACAAACACATGGAGAAGTAAACAAGTTCACCCCAAAAAATACAGAGACCAGAAAACATAAGCTCTGGTCTGTGTGTGTGTGTGTGTGTGTGTGTGTGTGTGTGTGTGTGTGTGTGTGTGTGTGTGTGTGTGTTTCATTTAAGGAATGACTCATCTGTTAGATCTACTCAAACATGTTTATGACCAAATACAGACACTGCTGCGTTCTGGAGTGATTATATTTCTGTGATGCTCGATCAGAAGTGATTAGAGAGATAGCATGTATAACAAAGTCCTTAGAGAATCCTTATGGTCTATGCTGCGTTCTGGAGTGATTATATTTCTGTGATGCTCACACACCTTAGAGAATCCTTATGGTCTATGGACTCACACACACTCAGACACAGCTGCTGACCGGACGCTACATTCTGTTTCTTACCAACATAAACACGTGCCAAATGATATTACAGTAGAACAGACCATGATCCAGTAATCCTGTAGTAAGATACCTGTCTCTCTGGTTACCTGAGAGACATGGTTACATGAGCCTGCCCCCCCCCCTCCCAGACAGTGAGCTCCAGCTGTAAAGCACACCAGGGCTGTCTGTGTCTAGTTATAGATCATAGTGACCGGGGCTGTCTGTGTCTAGTTATAGATCATAGTGACCAGGGCTGTCTGTGTCTAGCTATAGATCATAGTGACCGGGGCTGTCTGTGTCTAGTTATAGATCATAGTGACCGGGCTGTCTGTGTCTAGTTATAGATCATAGTGACCAGGGCTGTCTGTGTCTAGTTATAGATCATAGTGACCAGGGCTGTCTGTGTCTAGTTATAGATCATTGTGACCAGGGCTGTCTGTGTCTAGTTATAGATCATAGTGTGGATCTAAGATGATTCTTACTGCACTGTTACAATTATGGTGCATGTCATACCAATTCCAAAGAACAACTTTTGAGATAATAACCACCAAAAAATGAAATATATGAATCAACATAGTACTAAAAAGTATTGATATCTATTGACTCAAAAACCTCAAGGTAACATGATAATGTAACTTGTATTTTTATGAAACCTTAATTGAACTAATCCTATAATGACTGAGTTGTGATGACTGATGTGAGAGGCTGGGCTGGGTGCTGTGATGACTGATGTGAGAGGCTGGGCTGGGTGTTGTGATGACTGATGTGAGAGGCTGGGCTGGGTGTTGTGAGGACTGATGTGAGAGGCTGGGCTGGGTGTTGTGATGACTGATGTGAGAGGCTGGGCTGGGTGCTGTGAGGACTGTAGATGAGTGTTGTGTCTGATCCTCTTAAGGCAGGGCCACAGAGTGTCAGACAGGAGTCCATATCACTGGGTTTGCCTGCCCGTGTTTGACATGACCCTTGTGGACGCACGCTGGGACACACAGATTACTGCTCTGGCCTCGCTGACCCTCGGCCCTGGAGGATTATAGGATCCACACCAGGCCATGCTCCCATGGATCACTGCTTCTCCTGGCCAGCAGGTCAGAGGTCAGCAGCATTGTTCCCGCCACCCAGCGGAAGCTGCCATGGAGGACTGTACTTCTGCCGTGGTAGCCGTAGCAACAGGTTGTTTTTCTACTCTCTTCGGCCTCCTGTCACCCGCCTTACTTTGCAGGCAGGACGTGATGTCACAGCCTGTTTACTGGTTCAATGGAGCAGGCGGCCTTCAACATCCCAAAACTGACCGACCCAGAATGACTGTACAAGACACACACACACACGCACGCACGCACGCACGCACGCACGCACACACACACACACACACACACACACACACACACACACACACACACACACACACACACAAAGAGAGAGAGAGAGAGAGAGAGAGCGAGAGAGAAAGAGAGAGATTGAGAGAGAGAGTGTGAGAGAGAGTGAGAGGTAGAGAGAGAGAGAGAGAGAGAGAGAGAGAGTGAGAGAGAGAGAGAGAGAGAGAGAGAGAGAGAACACTATCATATAGTGTTGTATAGTATCAGGGATGAGTGCTGGCTGAGGGGCTGACTGTGTAACCGCCACTAATCCCTGTTAAACCCTGATGAAGCACAGCCCCCACCCCTCCTCCCGAAACTGCCCTGCCCCAACCTGCCCGGCCCCCCCCCCCCCCCCCCCCGACGCCTTGCCTGTTGACCCTGCCCCATCGCTGAGCCAGTCTTGTTGACAGCCCTCTCTGCCCTGGGGTAATTTGTGGTGTACTTTAGTCTTACAAACAACCTTAGCGGGAACTAACGTTGTTTATGTTGTTGCCTCTGACAACAAGTTAACAAGTTATGATTTCTCTGTCTTCTACTGATTCTACTTAGTTATGATTTCTATTTCAGTCACATCCGACTACCAGACTTAGCAGCTGCTGCTGGGCTCCTGTTACAGCACACACACACACACACACACACACACACACACACACACACACACCCCCAGCAGACAGAGCCATCAGGGGCAGACATGACAGCTGTCTGACAGACTTATGTTCCAGGGGCTCCTGTGTAACGCTGGGCATGCAGTGGACACACTACATGTGCTCTATATCTCACTGCAGCAGCCGTGGCAACCGGAACTACTGGTACGGACACTGTCAATATGGACTACTGCAGTCAGAACTATTGGTACTGTACAGCCATGGCAACCGGAACTATCGGTACTGTTAATAAACTGTACTGCAGCCATGGCAACCGGAACTATCGGTACTGTGAATAAACTGTACTGCAGCCATGGCAACCGGAACTATTGGTACTGTTAATACACTGTACTGCAGCCATGGCAACTGGAACTATGGGTACTGTTAATAAACTGTACTGCAGCCATGGCAACCGGAACTATCGGTACTGTTAATAAACTGTACTGCAGCCATGGCAACTGGAACTATGGGTACTGTTAATAAACTGTACTGCAGCCATGGCAACTCGAACTATCGGAACAACTGTATGCAGCCATGGCAACTGTTGTTAATAAACTGTACTGCAGCCATGGCAACTGGAACTATGGGTACTGTTAATAAACTGTACTGCAGCCATGGCAACCGGAACTATCGGTACTGTTAATCAACTGTACTGCAGCCATGGCAACCGGAACTATCGGTACTGTTAATAAACTGTACTGCAGCCATGGCAACCGGAACTTTCGGTACTGTTAATCAACTGTACTGCATCCATGGCAACCGGAACTATTGGTACTGTTAATCAACTGCACCGCAGCCATGGCAACCGGAACTATCGGTACTGTTAATAAACTGTACTGCAGCCGTGGCAACCGGAACTATTGGTACTGATCTTGTGTATATATTTATATAGTATATATATATAGTATTACAGACTTAACAATGAAAACTACTGGAACTATTGGTACTGTTATGTATAGAATGACCCCTCAGACAGTAGGGACTATTGGTACTGTTATGTATAGAACGACCCCTCAGACAGTAGGGACTATGTTATGTATAGAATGACCCCTCAGACAGTAGGAACTATGTTATGTATAGAATGACCCCTCAGACAGTAGGGACTACTGGTACTGTTATGTATAGAATGACCCCTCAGACAGTAGGGACTATGTTATGTATAGAATGACCCCTCAGACAGTAGGGACTATGTTATGTATAGAATGACCCCTCAGACAGTAGGAACTATGTTATGTATAGAATGACCACTCAGACAGTAGGAACTATGTTATGTATAGAATGACCCCTCAGACAGTAGGGACTATGTTATGTATAGATTGACCCCTCAGACAGTAGGGACTATGTTATGTATAGAATGACCCCTCAGACAGTAGGGACTACTGGTACTGTTCTGTATAGAATGACCACTCAGACAGTAGGAACTATGTTATGTATAGAATGACCACTCAGACAGTAGGGACTATGTTATGTATAGAATGACCCCTCAGACAGTAGGGACTGTTGTATACAGCCTTGAGGCTTTTCTATATTCTAAACAATCTCAGCAAAACAGTAAAACATATATTGCAATATGGTGTCTAAAAATCGCCTCAAAATATTTTTACCCTGAAAGGGGTGGGTTTACAGACATGGTGGCAGCCTGTGTGTGTGCCACAGATACACAATGACTCATGTGACATTAGACAAGATGGCTGCCAAAGCTACGACAGAGAGAAGAGTACGGTGATGACATCACCATGGTGCCATGGAAACATGGGATGGGAAAGTGTCTCTAGCTCCACAGGCTGCAGGGCCTTGTGGTTAAAAAAGTATTGTTTTCCATCCCAACCAGAACCGCTTCCCAGAACCTCTCCCTGGCATTCTGCTGCTCCAGCACTTCTGTAGAGTCCAATCTATTTAGGAGTCAGGATGAAAGACACCACCACACCGCCGTGTCATTAGGGTCCAGGACTACACATACTAATCCATACATCATCCAGGCACAAACACAGCAATGAATACTGGGTAATGTAGTGTGTTATACTGCAGCAGCATGTATTGGTATGCAGCTGAAGGCCAAGATGAAACAGAGAACCTCTACTGGGGTTTACAGACTGACCTCAGACCAGAGGGAGAGGAGCAACTCCCTCCATTGGGGTTTACAGACTGATCTCAGACCAGAGGGAGAGGAGCAACTCCCTCTATACAGACTGACCTCAGACCAGAGGGAGAGGAGCGACTCCCTCCATACAGACTGACCTCAGACCAGAGGGAGAGCAGCGACTCCCTCCATACAGACTGACCTCAGACCAGAGGGAGAGGAGCAACTCCCTCTATACAGACTGATCTCAGACCAGAGGGAGAGGAGCGACTCCCTCTATACAGACTGACCTCAGACCAGAGGGAGAGGAGCGACTCCCTCCATACAGACTGACCTCAGACCAGAGGGAGCGGAGCGACTCGCTCCATACAGACTGACCTCAGACCAGAGGGAGAGGAGCGACTCCCTCCATACAGACTGACCTCAGACCAGAGGGAGAGGAGCAACTCCCTCTATACAGACTGACCTCAGACCAGAGGGAGAGGAGGGACTCCCTCTATACAGACTGACCTCAGACCAGAGGGAGAGGAGCGACATGGGACTCTCCATGTGACGTACCCCCATCAGCCGTATTTACCACACACACACGCACGCGCACGCACACGCACACACACACACACCCCTCATGGATCCAGAGGATAAACTGTGTATCTTTGTGTGCAGAAGAAGGTGGGTTGTGTTTATGCTTTATCATAATATGTCTGTGAGATTGAAGGAGTGTGTTTCCTCAAGTACAATCAGAAAGGACAACATTGTGTCTGGAGTTGGCCTGTTTCCACGGGGACCAGAATGACCCAGGAGGTCTGCAGAGAGCCTCAGTGGTGGTGGGAGGATATTATGGGATGTCAGAGATACGTATTGGAGGTGTGTTGCCATGCTGCACTGACTGCTTCACTGTGATGGTATGAGCAGATCAGAGTGGTGGCTTGGTGCCACATCCCATAATATCCACCATGCAGTGCTCCACAGGGACGGTCTTAGCCGTTGAAGGAGCGCCTCCTATCTGAACAGCATCCTTTGGTCTCACACATGAGGAGGGATGCTTAGCTATGGACAGGGGGATGCTTAGCTATGGACAGGGGGATGCTTAGCTATGGACAGGGGGATGCTTAGCTATGGACAGGGGGATGCTTAGCTATGGACAGGGGGATAAAGGACTGCTGACACACAGAGAGAGAAGAGGACAGTGAAGACAGCAGGAGTGCCCTGTTGGTAAAAACAAGCTCTCAGGGGTCAGGACTGACCAGGGTGCATCTGCTTTCAGGTCACACACACACACACACACACACACACACACACACACACACACACACACACACACACACACACACACACACACACACACACACACACACACACACAGGTTCCCCTGTTTAATCCCTGTCCATGTAGCACCAGATGGCAGAGAGCTGTCTATAAAGGAGGGCTAACTGTAACCCATCAGGAGAAGCTCTCTCTGGGCGTCCCTCTATCCAGGGAGCCCCTAAAGCAGAGGCTCCCCAGGGGCCCCACTAGACAGGACAGACCACAGGGCATTAAACACTCACACAACCGGCTTTAGCCACAGGAAGCTGTCACACAGAGAGGATCACATCATGGGTTTCTCACACAAACACACACACACACACACACACACACACACACACACACACACACACACACTCACACACACTGCCCCACAGTAAAGAGGTGTTGTGAGCTGTGGGATGATCAGTCCAAGCTGCCCTAGGAGCTGAGTTTGGGATAATCTCTTCCTCCAACATTAGCCGTAGCAGAATGAAGTCCCACTACTCTGTGGTCCAGTGTGGAGGAACAATGCTCCAGTCTCAGAGCTTCATTAAGGAGCAGGTTGACTTAGAGCAGACAGATGAATGTGAGCTGTGTGGGACAGGCCATCTGTAGGAGCAGCTTAGGGCTAAATGCCTCATTAAGCCTGGAGGACTGCGCTGGGCTGTCCTCCTTCCCGACAGCGTAAATAAAACACATCATTACTCAGGCCTGAATTGGCCGGCAGCTCAATGAAATCAACATTTTTCTCCCCCTGAGAACCTGTTGCTTTGCGACAAAGCTCCTTTGAATGTGTTGGTGCTGCCGCTATGAATGGCAGCAGGGGCAGCCTCCTACACATCAGCAGCAGGAGCAGAATGCTACACAACAGCAGCAGGAGCAGTCTGCTACACAACAGCAGCAGGAGCAGCCTGATACACACCAGCAGCAGGAGCAGCCTGATACACACCAGCAGCAGGAGCAGCCTGATACACACCAGCAGCAGGAGCAGCCTGACACACACCAGCAGCAGGAGCAGCCTGACACACACCAGCAGCAGGAGAACAAGACCAAAAAGAAAGAAATTAAATGACCTGAGAGACAGAATCTGAGTTTGTGTTTTCTGTTTGGGCAGGCACACCAGCAGCAGGTCTGCCTACACACACCAGGCAGCAGCCTGACACACCTGCAGCAGGAGAACAAGACCAAAAAGAAAGAAATTAAATGACCTGAGAGACACACACACACACACACACACACACACACACACACACACACACACACACACACACACACACACACACACACACACACACACACACACACACACACACACACACACACACACACACACACACACACACACACACACACACACACAGTAAAGAGAGGTAGAGGTCTGACTCAGCCTCTCCATAACCAGGTCCATAGTGATCACACCAGCTAGTCCCCACAGCAGTGGCCTGGAATGTACATAAGGACATCTTTGTATCTCCGGTCACTGTATGTTACTGCAACAAGCTGGGTAACTATCTGCTGCCACATCTGTGAACAACCAAACACACACACACACACACACACACGCCAAGTAACTATCTCCCTTCATATCTGAGTGAACCATTCAAGAGTAGGAGAGCTCCCTGGTGCTGTCCAGAAGAGCTATATGTCACTATATACAGTATCTATATACTATATGTCACTATATATCACTATACTATATATCACTATATAATGTATCTATATTCTATATATCACTATACTATATATCACTATATAATGTATCTATATACTATATATCACTATACTATGGATCACTATATACAGTATCTATATACTTTATGTCACTATATATCACTATACTATATATCACTATATACTGTATCTATATACTATAAATCACTATATATCTATATACTATGTCACTATATATCACTATATATATATCACTATATACTGTATCTATATACTATATATATATACTGTATCTATATACTATATATCACTATATAATGTATCTATATTCTATATATCTTTATATATATCACTATATAATGTATCTATATTCTATATATCACTATACTATATATCACTATATAATATCTATATACTATATATCTATACTATGGATCACTATATACTGTATCTATATACTATGTCTATATATCACTATATATATATCACTATATACTGTATCTATATACTATAAATCACTATATACTGTATCTATTTACTATATAGCACTATATACTGTATCTATATACTATATATCACTATATACTGTATCTACAGTATATACTATATATCACTATGCTATATAATAATAATAATAATAATAATAATAATAATAATAATAATAATAATAATAATAATAATAATCTTTATTTGAATAGCGCATTTCATACAACAAGTGCAACTCAATGTGCATAACAGAGAATACAAAAAAAAATCTGAATTTAAACAAATAAAAAATATGATTGAAAATAGTAGAACTATGATTGTAAAACAGCATAAAATTACAAAGTATTTAGAAAACAATTATTATTAAAATAATATAAAAAAAAAGAAAAAAAAGAAAGAAAGAAAATGTAATTTAATAGAATACAGCTTAATTGTCACACATCTACCTTTAACTTTTAGCATATTTATACTTAATGTTTAATTAAAAGCCTTATTGAAAAGGTGCGTTTTAAGATCCCTTTTAAAAGCAATGACTGATTCAGCCTCACGAATATGGCTCGGAATGGAATTCCACAGTTTTGGGGCCAAATAGCTGAAAGATGCTTCTCCGCT
This sequence comes from Galaxias olidus, assembly GCA_026901105.3. Taxonomy (NCBI): domain Eukaryota; kingdom Metazoa; phylum Chordata; class Actinopteri; order Galaxiiformes; family Galaxiidae; genus Galaxias; species Galaxias olidus. The sequence continues at coordinate 4,178 of JAPMUY010008257.1, read as the reverse complement.
CCTCTTATAGTTCACCTTATATATCACTATATATCTATATACTATATACTGCATCTATATACTATATATCACTATATACTGCATCTATATACTATGTATCACTATATACTATATATCTATATATTACTATACTATATATCACTACAGATCTATATATCACTACACCATATATCACTACATATTTATGAGTTTATATCTATATACAGTACTATATATCACTACATATCACTATACCATATATCACTACATATTTATATATGAGTTTATATCTATATACAGTACTATATATCACTACATATCTATATATCACTATACCATATATCACTACATATTTATATATCAGTTTATATCTATATACTATATATCACTACATATTTATATATCAGTATATATTATATACCATGCTATATATCACTGTCTAGTGTGGAGAGGAAGTCAAAACCATGTCGTAGTTCTGGAACAGACTTCATTTATTTATTTATTTACATATGTAAACGATAGTGCTTCAATATCTTAGCGATACAGATTTTCCTTGTGGTCAATGATAATATTGAGATACTGTCACCGATATTGAGTACTAATACCTCAGAACCTCAGAGCCTCTGCTATAGACCTACCTGTGTACTGCTGACCTCAGAACAGTATCTAATACTGAGACACCTCAGAGCCTCTGCTATAGACCTCCCTGTGTACTGCTGACCTCAGAACAGTATCTAATACGGAGACACCTCAGAGCCTCCGCTATAGACCTCCCTGTGTACTGCTGACCTCAGAACAGTATCTAATACTGAGACACCTCAGAGCCTCTGCTATAGACCTCCCTGTGTACTGCTGACCTCAGAACAGTATCTAATACTGAGACACCTCAGAGCCTCTGCTATAGACCTCCCTGTGCCAGTCTACTGCTGACCTCAGAACAGTTTCTCCATATGTCGTTTTTTCTCCCTTACATAAAATCCTTTACAGAGGTTGCCAACAGCTTTCTACTGCACAATAAAACTATCCAAGTCTGCCATTTTCCTGCTACAAACATCCTTGTAAAATAAACAAATGTGGCTTCTGTTGGTGCCACATTTCAGGTTTCCAGATAATGACATGCGCTTGCCAATTCCAGCTCCCCAGGGACCAGGCGTCATACGGGGCCCAGCCAGATCTACCTCCCCTTAGCCCAGGGACCAGACTTTATACGGGGCCCATCCAGAACCACCTCCCCTTAGCCCAGGGACCAGACTTTATACGGGGCCCATCCAGAACCACCTCCCCTTAGCCCAGGGACCAGACCTCATACGGGGCCCAGCCAGATCCACCTTCCCCTTAGCCCAGGGTACAGAGTCTACCTGCAGGACAGGGCCTGGGGCACAGATAGTACACACACAAACACACACACACACACACACACACACACACACACACACACACACACACACACACACACACACACACACACACACACACACACACACACACACACACACCTGGGTTGACAGCAGGAGTGGAATCGGTCATGGAAACCTTCATACTGTTTGGATCTGTCTGTCTGTCTGTCTGACTGACTGACTGACTGACTGACTGACTTTCAGCCCTGGCTTCAAACATGAGAGAACGGGCTGCAGAAGGACAAACTGTAATTATGTTTTTATTTTGATTTTGAAGTTCTACCCAAAAACCCTCTTTACTGCTTCTTGGCAAAACGTTTCCAAAATGTTCAGTGAAAACATGTTGGACTTGTTGACAGAGTTCTAAATAATGAAGTCCTTGTGAGAAGAATAATGTCCCTTCTCCATAGTAAACTACACAAGGGACTAGAAAGTAACCAATTCAAAGCACCAGCAGAGTATTTATCTGAACACAGACACTCAAACGGCCACAAAAAGAACGTTTCACTAGTAAGACTAGCTACACACTTTAAACAACATTTAAAATGAGATGTTTAAAGAGAACGTTTCACTAGTAAGGCTAGCTACACACTTTAAACATTTGAAACGAGATGGTTTGAAGAGAACGTTTCACTAGTAAGGCTAGCTACACACTTTAAACATTTGAAACGAGATGGTTTGGCTCAGCTTCATGTATGTGGGTGAACCTCCTAGCCTTCTCTTGATTGTCACTAAGCAGAGTTACGGTCACATGGGCAGGCGGTGTTGTGACCATGACGACCATGTCAGGTGACCCAGGGTGACACGTACGTGACGGGCCTATCATGTGATTCATCCTGTCTTTATCTGGCTTCAACATGCTGCCCCAGCAGACCCAAACAAACACCCAGCCGCCACGCAGCCCAGCCTGGGAAGAAGACAACACCCCCACTCTCCCTGGGAGCAGGAACGCCTGTTTAGGTTTCCCTCGGCCACAGAAAACAATACACACAGTGACAAATCACAACACACTCAGCAACCTGTGGCCATTCTTCATTCTTCACTGATTAAAGACGTAGCTCTCTCTGCGGCTTGGCCACTGACTGTTTTGTGACTGTGTGGAAAGCTGTTTGATGATGAACTACATAAACATCTCCAGATGGAATACAACTTCCAAGGTGCTCTCTTACCTGCTAGTCAGTCAGTGTGTCAGTTAGTGTGTCTGTTAGTCAGTCAGTCAGTCAGTGTGTCAGTTAGTGCGTCAGTCAGTCAGCCAGTCAGTGTGCCAGTTAGTGTGTCTGTCAGTCAGTGTGTCTGACGGTCAGTCAGTAAGTCAGTGATTCAGTGTGTCAGTTAGTGTGTCTGTCAGTCAGTCAGTGTGTCTGTCAGTCAGTCAGTCAGTGTGTCTAACAGTCAGTCAGTCAGTCAGTCAGTCAGTGTGCCAGTTAGTGTGTCTGTCAGTCTGTTAGTGTCTGCCTCTCTGTCAGTCTGTCAGTGTGTCTGTGAGTGTACCTGAGTCAGTAGCAGTGAGCAGCAGGGTGTAGCTGGCCAGGGCCTCTCTGTCCAGGGTGTGTGTGAGGCTGAGCTGGCCGCTGGAGGAGAGGGAGAAGGCTCCCTGCTCGTTGCCCCCGCTCAGCATGTAGCTCAGCTGACCGTTGGAGCCCTGGTCCTCGTCCCTGGCAACCACCTGTTGGACATGAGACAGGGAGACGTGATGGTCACACACTGAACAGTGTTACCATGGTGACACAACGAGGGACACACTGAACAGTGTTACTAAGGTTACACACTGAACAGTGTTACTAAGGTTACACACTGAACAGTGTTACCATGGTGACACAACGAGGGATACATTGAACAGTGTTACTAAGGTTACACACTGAACAGTGTTACCATGGTGACACAACGAGGGACACACTGAACAGTGTTACTAAGGTTACACACTGAACAGTGTTACTATGGTGACACAACGAGGGACACACTGAACAGTGTTACTAAGGTTACACACTGAACAATGTTACTATGGTGACACAACGAGGGACACACTGAACAGTGTCACTAAGGTTACACACAGAGGCACACACTAAACAGTGTTACTATGGTTACACGCTGAACAGTGTCACCATGTACTGACTCCTCCCACCCTCTTTCTCTCCATTTCTGTTAGGGAGACTGCAGGATATTACATCATATACCTGCTCCCCCTGCCCAATATCTCTCTCTATTAAAACACTCAACAGTGACTCTACCCCTGGGACACACAGGGAGCCAGCCAGGATGGTGTACACACACACACACACACACACACACACACACACACACACACACACACACACACACACACACGGGAGGGGGTGACGCACAGGTTGCCTTGGAGATGTGTGTTCCAGTAAGGGCAGCTGTGACAGCTCTAGGAACACAAGGGTTTCTTAAACCCGTTTAGCCAGAACCCTCCCTGCTCTAATCTATCTATTATACAGCTCTGGCCCATTCACATGGACTTCTTAAATCATCATTTCATTAGTTAAAGGAATTGCAAATATACAGCACTAATGTGTATCCCATATCTCATATTTCTCTATCAATTCATGCTTTTAACAGAACAGGACCACCAAAGCTGGACAGTCTTTGTAAAAGGATCCTGTAGAAGCTTACTGGGTTACATTTCCACAAATAAGGTTAAGTCATTAGCTGATTGAATGTCCCTGGGAGAATCTGCTGGGATTCTAACGTCTCACTGACCTATAGGTGGCAGCACTAGTAGTGACCAGGAGCACTACAAACTGTGTATTACGCATGGTAGGACTACAGAGAGTGTGTATG
>JAPMUY010008253.1:47500-67417 GCA_026901105.3 Galaxias olidus | reverse complement strand
AATGTAATGAATATTATATGATGTATATGTAAATTATAGGATATACTGTCATACTGTGAGGATATAGTTTGACTACCGTCTGGGTCTTTTCCAAACGGAAAGGTTGCAATCTGTCTTCTTGATACCAATAAGCAGTGTCATCATAATATTCCTCATTGATTATTTAGTGACCTTTATGGAAGTATGCAATACAAGCACCATCGCATAAATGAGACATCAATCGCCTTAAAACCCAGGAGAGAGAGAGAGAGAGGTAGAGAGAGAGACATCCATCGCCTTAAGCCCCAGGAGAGAGAGGGAGAGAGAGAGAGAGTGAGAGGGAGAGGAAGTCGTCTCAAATGAGAGCGAGACATCCATTGCCTTAAGCCCCAGGATAGAGAGATGGGGGGGTCCTTCCCTGTAAGGCGATCAGATAGCCCGGGTCGTATCATAAATGAGAGAAAGACATCCATTGCCTTAAGCCCCAGGAGAGAGAGAGAGGGAGAGGAGGTCATCTCATTCGCTGTACGCCACAAAAGCCGTTGACCTTTGAACCCCCGTGGGAGAATGGCGGGGCAGAGAGGAACGGTAAACTGACCTTGCTGATTGCTTCCAGCCTGCAGGTAGACGGACAGAGGGGTGAAAGACAGACAGACGGACAGTCGTTGGACGGAGGGGGGAGAGATGGAGGGGTGAAAGATAGACAGACGGACGGACGTTGGAAGGAGGGGGAGAGACAAAGGGGTGAAAGAGACGGACGGACGGACGTTGGACGGAGGGGGGAGAGATGGAGGGGTGAAAGACAGACGGACAGTCGCAGGAAGGAGGAGAGACGGACGGACAGACGAATAGCTGCAGGGTTGTTGGAGGAAGATCGAGAGAGAGGAATAGATAGAGAGAGCTGGAGGGAGGGAGAGAGGCATAGGGAGAGAGAAAGAAAGAGAGACGCATGGAGAGAGAGTGCGAGATGCAGAGGGAGAGAGAGAGATGGGGGGTTGAATGGATCGATAGCACAGTAATGGCCCTGGGCATGAAGCCTTGTTCTCTTATTACCCAGCCAGTCTCTGAGTTTTGATCGCTCCCTCACACACACACGTCAAATAAAAAAAGCTCGAGGTTCTGATGCTTGGCCATATTTTTTAAGGCTCTATAAATGGACATTTACAAAGTTGGTGCAGACTTTGGTCGCTTCTTTTAGCCGTTTAACTATTTGTGTCTGTTTTTCTCTCTCGCTTTCTCTCTCTTCCTCTCCTCTTTCTCTCGTTCTCTCTCTCTTTGGCAGCTCTAGGAGAATGACCACTTAAGTAATGAAGAGATTGCAAACAAGGTACTGTTTGGCCGTGTTCCTTTGTAAAGTGTGTGCGTGTGCGTGTGCGTGCGTGTGTGTGTGTTCTCCAGAGTCCTGAGAGAGAGAGTGAGTGTGAAATGCAGTACCAGCCATTCCTCCGGAGGGGATAAATGAACTCGTTAGATCTTTAGTCACATTAATGAGGAGCCTTAATGCTACTCTGGATCATTTGTCTTCTTCAGGACAAACAAGCACAAACCATTTGAACGGTGAGCTGCTTGTCTCCTCTACAAACTCGGCTGAATACCACGAACAAGTGTATGGAAACGTCTTTCGGTCCTCATTCTCCGTCTTATTCTCCTTTTTCTTCATCTTTCCATTATTTGTCCTTTCTCTCTGACTTCCTTTGTGCTCTCTCCATCTCTCTCTAAGCTCAGCACCAACACCGCCTCCCTCCTTCCATCTCTCCCTCCCTCTTTTCGTCCATCTCTCCCTCCCTCTTTTCGTCCATCTCTCCCTCCCTCTGTCCACCTGTCCCTCAGTCTCTTCCGGCAGTCTAATAAGATGGAGCGTACCACCATCGGAAAGGTCATAAGGTCAACATCACAAAGGTTGCCAAACACACACACAAATCCACGTGTCTCTTAACAACACACACGTAGTACTACTTTGCATGTTGAACACAAATCCACACGCGCTGCTGTGCATATCAAACGCCTGCATTGCCACTCACACACCTATTTGTATGTCAAGCACGGCCGACACACACACACACACGTCAAAGGTCAGGAGGAGTAGACATGTTGTTGGACAACAGGCTGACAGGTGTGTGACGGCACACGCAGTGCCGACGAGAACACACGCACACACACACACACACACACACGACTTACATATGAAGGAAGAGTACATGACTGCTTTATTATAGCTTTCCTCTCTTTGTATGTGAGTAGGTAAAAGTGACAGTATATGAAATGGGACGTATCTGAAGCACTCCTACGATTCCTTTGCTCTGCGAGTGTGTGTGTGTGTGTGTGTGTGTGTGTGTGCGCTATTGGAATGTCGTACACAGCTGTGTCTTCTCTAGCCACTATAATGATGGTGCTGCGGACAGCAGTGAGAGCTTTATGGTAGCAATCATCTTTACATTCAGGAATAGGAAGGGGGGGCGTGCCATATGGAATAGGAAATATCTCAAGCCTCCACACACACTACCATTCCTATTTACTGTTTACTGTGTGTGTGTGTGTGTGTGTGTGTGTGTGTGTGTGTGTGTGTGAAAACGATTGGAATTTTGTACACAACGCTGTCTTTATACAGCGTCTATAATAACGTCCCTTTATGAAAGCAATCATCTGGTCGTTCAGGTAGTGTGAGTGCAGGAGGAAGAGAGGCCGGGAATATGAGAGATGTGCAGCACCCACGCCATCCCCGGTCCCACCGGACAGCATGGTGGTGGCTTTAGGAGAGATGTGCAGCACCCACGCCATCCCCGGTCCCACCGGACAGCATGGTGGTGGCTTTAGGAGAGATGTGCAGCACCCACGCCATCCCCGGTCCCACCGGACAGCAAGGTGGTGGCTTTAGGAGAGATGTGCAGCACCCACGCCATCCCCGGTCCCACCGGACAGCATGGTGGTGGCTTTAGGAGAGATGTGCAGCACCCACGCCATCCCCGGTCCCACCGGACAGCAAGGTGGTGGTTTTAGACACACTGAGGTGTCTGCGTTTAGCACATGTATTTCAATGAAATGTTGATCTGCCTCTCCATCATCTCTCTCTCTCTCTCTCTCTCTCTCTTTCTCTCTCCATTTCTTGCTCATTCTGTTCTCTCCATCTTTCCATCACCTCTCTCTGTCTCTCTCTCTCTCATTCTCTGTCTCTCTTTCTCTCTTTCCCTCTCTCTCTTTCACCCTCTCTGTCTCTCCTTCTGTTCTCTCCCTCTTTCCATCACCTCTCTCTGTCTCTTCCTCCATCATCTCTCTTTCGTTCTTTCTCTCTCTTTCTCTCTCTCTCTCTTTCACCCTCTCTGTCTCTCCTGTTCTCTCCCTCTTTCCATCATCTCTCTCTTTCTCTCAAACCCTCCCCCCCTCTCTCGTCCTTCTGTAAAAAATAAAAGCAATAATGTGAACATAACTCAAGGTCCCTGTGCAAGCGTTTCCAGAACTACGGGGTGCAAAGTGTTTCCACGGGAACCCCAGAGCCACAGTATGTGTTTCTCTACTGTAGTTGTCCTGAGCCGAGCCTAGCTTATACTCACAATAGCATCGTAGCTGTGCAGCAAGGCACTCAAGTTTCATATGATTCACTATATTATATACTGTTATATTTGATCCATCATTCAGGGGTGTGTATTTCATGTTGAAGCACAGACAGTGTTTATCGCTCAAAGGTAAGCGTTCTTTTTTACTCTCCTGTCTTCATTGCGGTGTTTGGACGGACATGTTATTGATGTGTTTATAGACGATGCAGGCGGTGGATCGATTGGGCTTCCCGGCAGCCATGTTGGTTTTTTTCAGAGCCAAATCACGAGACACAAGGCCTCGGACTCCGACAGACTTTAGATTGACTCTCCTCTTTGAAAATGAGCAATTTCTCGCACCTTTTCTCTCTTTATTTCCCGAATTTCTGCTTGCCCTGCAAGAAAAATATGTTCAATTGGGTTGATTGACCCCTCCTTCTTTTCAACTGTTCAATGGGGATATGGCAGTATTAAATTTGACAGTCTCTGACCTTCCTGAGAGAAAGGGTGCATGTTTAAGTGTACTCTCCTCTTTGAATCAAGTCAATTGGCCAGATTGTATTCCGCTACCTGAAGGATGTTAGCTATGAGGAAATAAGTACGTCTTTTCTTGTTTTGTAGATTTATTCAGTAATAATTCATATGTGGTTGACCTTTTATGTGGGTCTGAAGATTTCTATGGTCTATGTGGCGTTTCCATATTGCAAAAGTTATCTTTAAACTTCATTAATAAAAAACAATTATTCGGTAAACATAAAAGCCTGTTAAGAAAGATACTGACTTTGACTGAAAGATGGCCCAGTAGAACATGTCACAACTGGTATTTTCAGCGGACTTGTTTTATCTAAATGTTTAATGTTGTGATTGATATCTTTCCCTTTCTTCATTTTGTTCCCTCGCCTCCACCTCTCAATAAGTCAGGCTTAGTGATGTACTCTGCTCCCATCCAACACACTCACACACAGTCACACACACGCATACACACACAGAGTCACGCACACACACACTCACAAAACACACACAGTCACACACCCTCACACAAACACTCACACACACTCACACAAACACTCACACACACACACACACATTCAGTCACACACTCTCTCACAGTTCAAACTCTAGGCCGAGGACCATTTCTCTGCTCCAGCAGCGCTACTCGCCTCTCACTCGTCTCTGAGCTCTGACAGCCAGGGAGCAGAGGGAGGCACAGGGAGTCCAGTGTCAGGGCCGACAGGAGGATGGGAGCGCGGGGGCCGGGTGGGGCGGGGTGGAGTAGGAGGGAAATGTCAGGCGGAGTGTCGGAGCGTTCCGCAGGGCGCCAAGCGTCTCTGAATGTCATGGCTCTGGAGACCAGAACACACACGTTAGCTCCGACGCACGTAGAATCCAACAGAGTAGAACAGACAGAGCCTATTCCAAAAACCAGCCATCACACTGCGCAGCCTAGAAGTCGTATACTGCTTTTAAATCTATGTGCTGCCCCCGTCGTAAGCGCTGACAGTTAGAGCATGTACACACCATGGCTGGCTGGCTGAACTGGGAGAGTTTCCTCTAGGAATAGGTCAGGGGTCAGAATGTCACTGCCCTGGTTATTAGACACAGCCGACCCGACCCCTCTGTGTTTTTGATAAGGGGAGCAGGGGACTGTGGTTGTTGTTTTATAGGGTATTGTTGTTGTTGTTGTGGTTTTAAAGGGTATCGTTGTTGTTGTGGTTTTAAAGGGTATCGTTGTTGTTGTGGTTTTAAAGGGTATCGTTGTTGTTGTGGTTTTAAAGGGTATTGTTGTTGTTGTTGTGGTTTTAAAGGGTATTGTTGTTGTTGTTGTTTTATAGGGTATTGTTGTTGTTGTTGTGGTTTTAAAGGGTAATGTTGTTGTTGTTGTTTTATAGGGTATTGTTGTTGTTGTGGTTTTAAAGGGTATTGTTGTTGTTGTTTTATAGGGTATTGTTGTTGCTTTGTAGGATGTTGTTGTTTATAAGGTAATACTGTTGTTGTTGTTTTATACGGTATCGTTGTTATTGCTGTTTTAATACGATATTGTTGTTGTTTTACGGGTATTGTTGTCGTGGTGAACAGTGGAATGGAGCCAGACGGCTTCTGGTCAAAATAAGTCGTTCATTTGTTTTGAAATCGCAACTTGATGTGATTGAAGTGATTTGGAAGCTCCTGTGAGCTGGCTTTGCTTTTTGACAGGTAGGTTTTAAAATGTGTTTTATTAAGTATTATATTTTATCAAACCTTCTTCTCCTAAAGCCTGCATACACTCCAGAAGAATGGAAATTTCGAGTCTCTTTATTGGTCAAAAACTCAAGCATTCACAAGTACTTATGATAGCCCTTTTAGTCAACAACATAAGAGAGAGAGAGAGAAAGACGGGGAGAAAGAGATTGAGAGAGGGAGAGAGAGAGAGAGAGAGAGATTTTGCGCGGTCCAAAGTGTCTGTAGTTTGTCAGCTTTGTCACTGATGCTGAAGCAAAAACAAACAGCACCATTGCCTTACAGTGACTCATGATGAATCGTTTTGTAAAGCAAAGCAGCGGAGAACATAAAAAATGTTTTGTTTTCTACAAAGCGGATGGGGTGAGTGGTCCGCTAGCCTTTGACGGGACAGTGGGCTGTGTAAGATTAACGATACACTCATACACTGAGACTCTCTCTCTCTCTCTCTCTCTCTCTCTCTCTCTCTCTCTCTCTCTCTCTCTCTCTCTCTGTCTGTGTCTCTTTGTGTCTTTCTCTCCCTCTCTCACTCTCTCTCCTTTGCTCTCACTTTCTCTCTATCCCTCTCTCCCGCTATCCCTCTCTCTCTCACTCTCTCGCTCCATCTCTCACTCTCTCTCTCTCTCTCTCTATCTCTCTCCCTTTGGGAATAACAGGAGCCCTACTAAGAGACTGCTCTTCATTTGTCAGGACAGTCCTGGGAGACAATCGTTACATACACACACACACACACACACACACACATACATACTCACACTCAGAACACACACACACACAAACAGAACACACATACACTATAAACACACACGCACAAAAACACTTACACACAAAAACACTTACACACAAAAACACAGTCAAACTGTCTTGTTGTGTAGTTGTCTGTTTAACTGTATGTTTGTCTGACTGTTTATTTTGCTGACTGTCTGACTGTTTATTTTGCTGACTGACTGTTTATTTAGCTGTCTGACTGTTTATTTTTGCTGACTGACTGTTTATTTAGCTGACTGTCTGACTGTTTATGTGACTGACTGACTGACTGACTATTTAGCTGTATGTTTGTCTGACTGTTTATTTAGCTGACTGGCTGACTGTTTATTTAGCCGACTGGCTGACTGTTTATTTAGCTGACTGACTGTTTATGTAGCTGACTGTTTGACAGTTAATGTAGCTGACTGACTGTTTATGTAGCTGACTGACTGACTGTTTATTTAGCTGAATGTATGTCTGACTGTTTATGTAGTGGTATGTCTGACTGTTTATTTAGCTGACTGACTGTTTATTTAGCTGACTGACTGTTTATTTAGCTGACTGACTGTTATTTCAGGTGACTTACTGACTGTTTATTTGGCTGACGGTTTGACTGTTTATTTAGCTGACTAACTGACTGTTTATGTAGCTGTATGTATGTCTGACTATCTGACTGTCTATTTCACCCTATGCCTGTCTGTCTGTCTATTTAGCTGTATGTCTGCCTGCCTGTCTGTCTGACTGACTGACTGGTGACTCTCTGTTTCTAAAATCTATTGGAAAGGGTTCATGCTGCTTGCTGATCTGCTTCACACCTCACTGAAGCTGAAATGATATCTCAACCTGACAGGAATCCCGAACGTTACACAGTTTTTGGAAAAATACGTTGAATCTTGTGCTTGATCTCTGTACACGGTCAGTATATGAATAACACATGGGTGTTTTGTTCCATTGAACCCATCTGCAAGGTCGTTCCGTGAAAACAAGCCTACACAGACAGTGGACCTCCCTTTGCAGAAAAGTGCAGCTCCCAGTTCTGCACTATTGATAAGCCATCTTTCCAAAGTACACATTATTTACCTATTTTTTTTTGTGCTTTGGCCACAGACAATACTTCTAGTCAATAGTCTGGTTTTCCTTATTGTCTACTCTGGATTATAGCAGAATGGTTTATATGGACAGAGGTTATTTAACTGAAGCTGTTTTACAATAGCACCCTATATGTCATAGGATTCAAACCATAACAACCCCATAGACATCCTAGAGTATATCATAGCCAGATATTCATAAAAAACTGCAACTCCCTCTTATCGTCCATCTTTTTGTTCAAATTGTAGGTAGAAACTATGGAATTGGAGCCAATGACTAGGTACGGAATGCAGTTCCTCTGAGGACCTAGATAGAAACAGCTTTGTAGTTCTTTGCACCTTTTATAGAATGAGACTCAAGAGATACTGAAATGCGAGTCATTCACATTTCATAAACTTTTTAAATATTTCATTACGAGCAGGTCAGGAATTGATCATTTTGTGATTCTTTTATTGAATTTGAAATTACTTAAAAGTACTTCAGAGTATGCCAATCCGGTCTACACGTGTTTTGTGGATTTGGAGAAGGCGTATGATCGGGTTCCCCGGGAGATACTGTGGGAGGTGCTGCGAGAGTATGGGGTGAGGGGGTCTCTACTCAGAGCCATCCAATCTCTGTACTCCCAAAGCGAGAGCTGTGTCCGGGTCTGCGGCAGTAAGTCGGACTCGTTTCCGGTGAGGGTTGGCCTCCTCCAAGGCTGCGCTTTGTCACCTATCCTGTTTGTGGTATTCATGGACAGGATCTCACGGCGTAGCCGCGGGGGAGGGGGGCTGCGGGTTGGTGGGCAGAGGATTGCATCACTGCTTTTTGCAGATGATGTGGTCCTGATGGCATCATCAGTCTGCGACCTGCAGCACTCATTGGATCGGTTCGCAGCCGAGTGTGAAGCGGCTGGGATGAGGATCAGCACCTCCAAATCTGAGGCCATGGTTCTCAGCAGGAAACCGATGGATTGTCTAGTCCAGGTAGGGAATGAGTCTTTACCCCAAGTGAAGGAGTTCAAGTATCTTGGGGTCTTGTTCTCGAGTGAGGGTAAAATGGAACGAGAGATGGGCCGGAGAATTGGAGCAGCGGGTGCGGTGTTGCAGTCGCTCTATCGCACCGTTGTGACGAAGAGAGAGCTGAGCCAGAAGGCAAAGCTCTCAATCTACCGGTCTATCTTCGTTCCTACTCTCACCTATGGTCATGAAGGGTGGGTCATGACCGAAAGAACGAGATCGCGGATACAAGCGGCGGAAATTAGTTTCCTCCGGAGGGTAGCTGGCATCTCCCTTAGGGATAGGGTGAGAAGTTCAGCCATTCGTGAGGGACTCGGAGTAGAGCCGCTGCTTCTTTGCGTAGAAAGGAGCCAGTTGAGGTGGTTCGGGCATCTAGTAAGGATGCCACCTGGCCGCCTCCCTAGGGAGGTGTTCCAGGCACGTCCAGCTGGGCGGAGGCCGCGGGGCAGACCTAGGACCAGGTGGAGGGATTATATCTCCACACTGGCCTGGGAACGCCTTGGAATCCCCCAGTCAGAGCTGGTTAATGTGGCCCGGAAAAGGGAAGTTTGGGATGCCCTGCTTGAACTGCTACCTCCGCGACCCGACCCCGGACCAAGCGGATGACGATGATGATGATGATGATAAAAGTACTTCATTGATTTTATTCAATGGTTTTATTTTGGTTGCTTACTTTAAAACTTTTAGATTTTTTGCTATTATTTACAGTACGTGTACACGTGTGTGACCTGTGTGTAGTCCAATTAAAAAAATTAAGGTTAAAAACACATAAAAAGAAACCTGCTTTTACCTACTATGACACCGATTAAATATGTTTTGCGTGTGTGTGTGTGTGTGTGTGTGTGTGTGTGTGTGAGTGAGTGAGAGAGAGAGACAGAGCATTTGCAACTGTATGTGAACATGTGTGTCCATGCATGTCCCTCTGTTTGTGTCTGTGTTTGTGTCTGTGTTAGTGTATGAGTTTGTGTGTGTGAGAGAGAGAGCCTTTGCAGCTGTATGTGATGTGAACATGTGTGTCCATGCATGTCCCTCTCTGTGTGTGTGTGTGTGTGTGTGTGTGTGTGTGTGTGTGTGTGTGTGTGTGTGTGTGTGTGTGTGTGTGTGTGTGTGTGTGTGCGCGCGCGTGTGTGTGCGTGTGTGTGCGCGCGTGTGTGCGTTCCAGACCGGTGTTAGTAGCCAGCGTGGCTAACAGCACCCTGTCACTCTAAAAGGCTTCATTAGAGACACACACACACACACACACACACACACACACACTCTGCGGCCTCAATTAGGCCCCTCTCTCCTTGGCTGACAGATGAGTTTGTGTGTGTGTGTGTGTGTGTGTGTGTGTTTGTGTGCGCCACAGTTAGTTTGTGTATTGATGAAGCATCTGCTTGAGGGAGATGTTGTGTGTCTCTCTATGATGTGTGTGTGTGTGTGGTGTGTGTCTCTCTCTAGTGTGGTGTGTGTGTGTGTGTGTGTGTGTGAGAGAGGTGAGAGGAGAACAGCGTGACAGCAGACGAGGAGGAGGTCATTACGGAGAGAGAGAGAGACAGAGGGAGGGAGAGAGAGGGAGAGGGAGAGGCTGGCGTGCGTCCTCATTGGCCCCTGCTCATTTCCTCCTGATTTCCATTCGGAGCGGAGCTGCTTTTTAATTAACCGGGCGCAGACCGTCCCCCGACCCACAGCTGATATGGATCCATCGGGCTGCGCCGTAACAAGACCGCTGGGACGCCCATGTGCAGCCCAGTGTGTCAAAGTGTGTGTCACTGCATATTTTTGTAGGTTGTTTGTGTGGGTACGTGTGCGTGTGTCTTTGTGTACATGTAGCAATTGTGTTTAGTAGTTTGTGTGTGTGAGTGCCTTAATGTAGATTAGTAGCAAGTGTTGTGTGTGTGTGTGTGTGTGTGTGTGTGAGTGCCTTAATGTAGATTAGTAGCAAGTGTTGGGTGTGTGTGTGTGTGTGTGTGTGTGTGTGTGTGTGTGTGTGTGTGTGTGTGTGTGAGTGCCTTAATGTAGATTAGTAGCAAGTGTTGGGTGTGTGTGTGTGTGTGTGTGTGTGTGTGTTTGTTTGTCTGAGTGTGTGGGTCTTCGAGCACTTACCCTACCTACTACTACCCGTGGATTTGAATTTGTTATAATAATAATAATAATAATAATACATTTTTATTATATAGTGCTTTCTCTAAAACCTAACAACTCTTGTGCTTTGTGTACATACCAAACAAATGTTAAACCAAGCAGAGCCACTTAAACGTTTTTACACAAACTCCCAGAAGGCCGACCCCTCCTGTTTCCACACTCCAACCCCATCCGTCCAATCAAACGAGGGCTTTAAGACCATATTTAGCCAATCAAACGTCTCATTATTCGCCGTTGCTAATAGGCCAATCGTGCGTCTTCATTACAACGTGGTTTCGGCAGCACTGAATAACCCCAGGAACCACAGAGTCTACGCGGCTCAGACTAAACGCTCTGAGAGAACATGAAAATCTCGCCCTCTTTCTCCTCCTGTTCTCTCTCCTCCTCTCTTCTTTCTTCCTCCCCTCTCTCCCTTTCTCTCGCTCTCTCGCTCTCTATTCCCATCTCATTCTCTCTCTTTCTCTGTGTCTCTCTCTCTCTGTCTTGCTGAATGACACATTTATCTCAGTTTTCTCTCTCCCTATCTATCTCTCCATGTAAAAAAGATTATATGTAATTTGATATATCCCATATCCAATATATATTTTCCTGAAGAATATATTTTTGCTCAAAATGGATTCAGGTGTATTTGAATGAAGAGTTAAAAAGAACTCCCTCTTGTTGGTAGAAGTATAAATTCAATTTGTGGTTTACTAGTTTGTTTAGTGGTTTCGTATGTATGTGCAGAAGATCAACTGCACATTCTTAGATTAACACACACATATTCATCTCTATATATCTCCTCTTCTTCACATCAGCTCTTTTCGCGGTCTTTCTTTTCCCACAATCTAAAACTTATTTTTCTTACACTCTCTCTCTCACGCACACACACACGCACGCATGCACGCAGGCACACACAGATCGAGTGTTTCATTCCAGTCTTTTTCTGTAGTAATTGCTTGGTTTCAGTAAGTCTTTCCGATGCTGAACCACAGAGCCAAAATAGAAGACCCCTCATTTAACACCCAGACACATGGACATGGCTAGTAATCTGGCCTCGTTGACCAGGCAAAGAGGGAGTGTGTGTGTGTGTGTGTGTGTGTGTCTGTGTGCGTGCCCGCCCTACAGCTGCATGAGGCAGAGGAGGCTTCCCTGTTGGAAGTTCAGAAAGTCATGGATTATTCCTGCAGTAATTAATGATGTGCCCTGAAGCCTTCACAACCAACCAGCCAGCTACACACACACACACACACACACACTGAAAACACTACAAAATCAACCAGCCACACACACACACACACACACACACACCAACTGGGTAACACATACATGCAATTAAACACACAACTCCTTAACGAACCGGGAAGTCATCCATCAGGGAGCCAACTGGAGTGCAAAGAGAACACACACACACACACTCTCACACACACACACACACACACACACACACACACACACACACACACACACACACACACACACACAAATGCACAGTGACACTCACGGCGGTGGCACAAACTCACACACGCGCTGACACCTTGGGCAAAATTTCGATTTCAATGGTGGGGGAGGGGGGGGGGGACTCAGCTAGATTCTCCAGTTTCTTTCTATGTAAAGTTATACTGGCTGACACACAAGCACATGCGCAGTAGAAGATGTAGACGTTACAATATGAATTGTATTCATTCTGTTCTGTCCATGGCAAAGTGAACGTGTTTGGGTCGGCAGTTAGAGTCTGGGGACTGTTAGGATGCACTCTGCCTTTGGCCCTCTGACTGGGTTCCAACAGAAATCCAAAGACGGAGAGTTTGATTCTCTTACCCTGGAGAGCTGAAGGGGCGGCTTTTAGGTTTTTTACGGGGGAGGGGTTGCACAGTCATTCTTTAGAGTACATTCCGTCATGTTGAAACGTAAAAGCATTAATTCATTCATTCATTCATTCATTCATTCATTCATTCATAGGCAATGTTGTTTTTTAACCCCAACATTGATAGATTTTTCACTTCTAGTTTTTTACTCACTGTATCTCTAACATCTTTCCATTCAGGGGGCGCTTGATTTAAAATGACGCTTTCCTCGTTTTAAAGCAGGCACTCTTCAAGTTATCAATCAAAAAACACTTTTCAATTAGAGCTCACAAACACAAAAAAATAAGATCACTAAGGAACAAAAAAGCCTTTCGCTATGTAATCTTCTGTGTGTGTGTGTGTGTGTATGAGCTGTGTTACGGAACTATCACTCTCTCTCTCTTCTCTCTCTGTGTGTGTGTGTGTGTGTGTGTGTGTGTGTGTGTGTGTGTGTGTGTGTGTGTGTGTGTGTGTGTGTGTGTGTGTGTGTGTGTGTGTGTGTGTGTGTGTGTGTGTGTGTGTGTGTGAGAGCTCTAAAGAACAATATAGTGGGACTAGTCACACACTCAGAACCAGGACCCAGGAGCAGGACACACACCTGGCTCTGCCGGAAGGGAATACCGGAGCGCGTTTCCGGCTCTGTGTCCAATGGAAACGATTATGAAAGCAATGTTTTTTTTTTCTCTCTCTCTCTCTCTCTCTCTCTCTCTCTCTCTCTCTCTCTCTCTCTCTCTCTCTCTCTCTCTCTCTCTCCCTCTAAAATCAACAAACTGAAAAGGGAGGCTGATGAGATGCTGCAGAGCAGTTGGCAATTCATCCTGTTTCATTCACACCATCATCATCCAACGCATTTACATCTGAACAATATTTCTAATTGCTGATGGCTGCCAAGGTGGCAGGTGGAGATGGAGGGGGGGGGGGGGGGTAAATCGAGAGGAGGACAGGAGAGACATAGTGACAAAAAGAGAGGGAGAGAGCGGTAGAGAGAGAGAGAAAGAGAGAGAGGGGGGGCAGAGGGAGAGGGGGGGGGAGAGAGAGAGGGGTGGGGGAACAGGTGATAAAAGAGGAGATGGTGAAACCAATAACTTCTTCCTCCACTGACAAATCCTTAAGAGAACAGGGGGATATCTAAGATGGCCGCCTGCCATTAGCACACCATCACACCCCCCAGACACTCTGACTTCCACTGCAGGGCTCATCAGGGCTAAGCAGGGCAAACCTGGACCAGGCTAAGCAGGGCTGACCAGGGCTGACCTGGACCAGGTTAAGCAGGGCTAATGCTAACCTGGGCTAAGTAAGGATAACCAGGGCTGACCTGGACTAGGCTAAGCAGGGCTAACCAGGGCTGACCTGGACAAGAATAACCAGGTCTAACCCTAACCTTGGCTGAGTAGGGCTAACCAGGGCGGACCTGTACCAGGCTAAGCAGGGCTAACCCTAACCTGGGCTAAGCAGGGCTCACCAGGGCTGACCTGGACCACTGCAGAGCCAACTATACAGGCCCAAAACACTAAGTAGCTAATGCTATTGACTGACTGACTGACTGACTGACTGACAGTGATTGACTGATTGATTGATTGACTGACAGTGACTGACTGACTGACTGAGACTTGAGTCACCTCCTGTTGGCATAGCGCACGTAAAAAGACTTCTCCATTTATTTTTGGTAAAACTTGAAGGCCTAACATCTTAGCTGAACACTAACTACCTCAGTCTGAGCTCTGCTGTGTGAACGCCTTACTGCTATTTTTACGTAGAGGTGAAACGTGCAGATGAACATTCTCAAGCGACCTGTGTGACCGTAAGACGTTGACAGCTCACAACTGAGAGATGTATTTATTCCCACATGAACACCCTGGACTTTGCTTTGAATCCTAAAAGGGAAATGTCACACCGTCGTCAGATTTGCATGACATGCCGGCTCACAGCCCATATTTGATTTGAAAAGAAAATCTCCTTGTGAATGGAAAGTGACAGATCCGTTTTATCTTTTTATAAGAACGTCCTACTTAAGGATCACTCTGCCAAACATATCTGTGGAACGTCGTCAAAATGCCGTAGCAATCCCGATATTATGTTTTTCCAATAATAGGATCTGAAGAGGAGCAGTGGTGTACAACGTTGACTAGAGGGGAAAAAAATAGGTCGCGTCTCCATTCAGTGTAGAGGTCACACTTTGCTGCCAGTGAGGGGCTCCTATAGGTTTACATTCAGCGTAGAGGTCACACTTTGCTGCCAGTGAGGGGCTCCTATAGGTTTACATTCAGCGTAGAGGTCACACTTTGCTGCCAGTGAGGGGCTCCTATAGGTTTACATTCAGCGTAGAGGTCACACTTTGCTGCCAGTGAGGGGCTCCTATAGGTTTACATTCAGCGTAGAGGTCACACTTTGCTGCCAGTGAGGGGCTCCTATAGGTTTACATTCAGCGTAGAGGTCACACTTTGCTGCCAGTGAGGGGCTCCTATAGGTTTACATTCAGCGTAGAGGTCACACTTTGCTGCCAGTGAGGGGCTCCTATAGGTTTACATTCAGCGTAGAGGTCACACTTTGCTGCCAGTGAGGGGCTCCTATAGGTTTACATTCAGCGTAGAGGTCACACTTTGCTGTTAGATGGACATATAGGCAGTGAAGGACTCCTATATGTTTCCATTCAGGATAGAGTTCAGAGTGTGTGTTGTGACACAGAGCCAGTGAAGGACTCTATAGGTTTACATTCAGGATAGAGTTCAGAGTGTGTGTTGTGACACAGAGCCAGTGAAGGACTCTATAGGTTTACATTCAGCGTAGAGTTCAGAGTGTGTGTTGTGACACAGAGCCAGTGAAGGACTCTATAGGTTTACATTCAGCGTAGAGTTCAGAGTGTGTGTTCTGACACAGAGCCAGTGAAGGACTCTATAGGTTTACATTCAGCGTAGAGTTCAGAGTGTGTGTTGTGACACAGAGCCAGTGAAGGACTCCTATATGTTTACATTCAGCGTAGAGTTCAGAGTGTGTGTTCTGACACAGAGCCAGTGAAGGACTCTATAGGTTTACATTCAGCGTAGAGTTCAGAGTGTGTGTTGTGACACAGAGCCAGTGAAGGACTCCTACCAGGCCACTGGTCACCAGGGAAATGGCCGTCCATTAATCCAGCCCTTCAGCCAAGGCCAGAGTCCTTCATCAGTCCTCGCTGTTGTTGTACCCTCACATACTTCATCTTTCTTCATTAGAGCACCACACACACACACACACACACACGCACACAGACACACACACATACATGTACGCTAACACACACCCACACACACTCACACACACATACATGTACGCTAACACACACACACACACGTACATTTACGCTACACACAGACTGATGGCTGGATGTTAAACACACTGAGAAACAATTGAATGGACAAAGACAAAGAGGAGATGGAGGGGAGCCACGCCATGACACACACACACACACAGACATCATCTATCTCTTTCCCTCCTTCCCCTGACACCGCACACACACGGTGATGGAGGAATGCTCACACACACACACACACACATCCAATGGAGCCAACGCAGGCAGAAAGAGATGGTGGAATGCTCACACACACACACACACACACACACACACACACACATTGGAGCCAGCGTAGGCAGAGAGCAATGGTGGACTGCTCTCAGGAGAGGGGCCAGCTGTCCTGTGGCTTAATGGATTCCTTCAGACACTCCACTCTGTGTCCTGAGCTCAGCCAGCCAGAGAGAGAGAGAGAGAGAGAGAGAGAGAGAGAGAGAGAGGGCTGTTTGTCAGTGTGTGGCGCCTGATGCTGGAGTGGGCTTCTAACTGGCAAGCTGTGTGTGTATGAAGTGTGTGTGTGTGAGTGTGAGCGTGTGTAAGTGTATTGTGTTGCTGTTACACACACGCACCCAGCATTATTTACGCTGCTCACTCAAGGAGATGAAATTTTGACGTCCCAGAATGCCTTGCCAAAACAAACTGTGTGCTTCTGTAGTGACGGAGCGTGCTCTCACCAGAGCCTCACAGCCAGCCAAGGGCCTTTGTTACGGATTCCTCCTTGTTATCGTCACGGAGACGGAGATTACACTGGGGGTGGGGGTCAGCCTCCAGACGACAGCTAAACATTGCTGGGGATGTGCGCAGTGTTAAATTAATCTAGGGATGTGCGCAGTGTTAAATTAATCTAGGGATGTGCGCGGCGTTAAATTAATCTAGGGATGTGCGCGGCCTTAAATTAATCTAGGGATGTGCGCTGCGTTAAATCAATCTAGGGATGTGCGCGGCGTTAAATTAATCTAGGGATGTGCGTGGCGTTAAATTAATCTAGGGATGTGCGCTGCGTTAAATTAATCTAGGGATGTGCGCGGCGTTAAATTAATCTAGGGATGTGCGCGGCGTTAAATTAATCTAGGAATGTGCGCGGCGTTAAATGAATCTAGGGATGTGCGCGGCGTTAAATTAATCTAGGGATGTGCGCGGCGTTAAATGAATCTAGGGATGTGCGCGGTGTTAAATGAATCTAGGGATGTGCACGGTGTTAAATGAATCTAGGGATGTGCGCGGTGTTAAATGAATCTAGGGATGTGCGTGGTGTTAAATGAATCTAGGGATGTGCGCGGTGTTAAATGAATCTCGGGATGACGTGGCAGAAAACGGATCCAGGCTGATCCAGGTCCTTTCTGTGTGGAGTTGGCATGTACTCCCCGTGTTTGTCTGGGTTTCCTCCCACCACCATGAAACACGTTAGGGCTAATCCTCCCGTCAGTGCCCTGACCAAGGCACTGGCACAGACCTGGAGTTGGTCAATTTCCCCCTATGGGGCCAGGTCACCACTGAAGAAGAGCAGTCGTTCTCAGTTGGACTTACCTGGTTAAATAACGGTTCAATAAAATAAAAAAATGAATAAATTAAAGTGACGCGTTCTGAGTCATAAGCCATCCCATTGAACACACTGAAACAGATTCTACATAGAGAGTAGAGAGGGAAAGAGACAGGAAGAAGGACATATTAACCAACAGAAATATAAAGTTTAAAACGCTTTCAACACACCTGCTTTTAAATCCTTACAGAAAGAAAAACACTGTTCAAACATCAGCACCCAAGTGATCCACAATAGCCGAACATAACAAGAAAACTGTCTCTTATTGGCTAATATATGAATGTAACGCTGTGTGATTGGTGGATTGGGGCCAGGTTAACCTGCTGACAGGCCCCTCCCTTCTTATCTGCCTGCTGAGCGTGGAGCAGCTGCTCGGAGGTAAATGGAACATTAATACACCATGGACCTAGCCATTTGAATGCCCATTCTCCAAGAGGCGGCCGGTGGATGATTTAGAAAAGAATGCAAGCACACACGCGCACACACGCACACACGCACACACGTACGCGCGTGCGCTCAAATCCAATCTGTTGCCAGAGCAACGCGCACATTCGTATTTGTGTGTGTGTGGCTGTGAATATGAGCAGGTTGTCAAAAGGACCCTGCTGTCTTTGTCGCCATGGCAAAGAAAAAGACGTCGAGGGAATGCAGTGATTAATTTGTCTTTATTGAAACGGCTCAAAGTGGAGATGATTTCTATTAGAATTCCCATCAGGAAGTCTGTGAGTGGCGTTCACAGGCAGCATAGTCAATCACAGTGGAGGGTTGTTATTACCATGTCCCAGACAGCAGGGACACACACACACACACAAGCACTCTCTCTCTCTCTCTCTCTCTCTCTCTCTCTCAATACAGGCGTTTGTGGCATTTGGTCACAGCTACACACACACACACACACACACTCTTTAAAATGGCTGTTGAGGAAGCAGTAATGGAAAACTCCACCAAATATTAGCAGATGTCGACAGACAGACAGACAGACAGACAGACAGACAGAGACAAGCAGGCAGGCAGGCAGAAAGACAGACACACACAGACGGACGGACGAACAAACAGACGGACAGGCAGGAAGACAGATAGACAGACAGACAAACAGGCAGGCAGGCAGACAGACAGGCAGGCAGGCAGGCAGGCAGGCAGGCAGGCAGACAGACAGACAGACAGACAGACAGACAGACAGACAGACAGACAGACATAGGGAAACAGTGGTGGACGGTCATCTCTCCTCTGTGTGAGATCATTCTGAGCCAGCCCTCACCCCGACCCGCCAAGCCGAAACAGTTTGAGGCGGTCGTCATGGTTACCTGCCAGGAACAACCCCCCCCCCCCCCTCCGAACTGTTACCCCCTGCCATCTCTGTGCTTCTGTGCTTCTTTGGTTCTCCTTCCTGGTCGTAGAATGTCATTATGGAAGTTGGTTGACGCCTACATAGTTGCTGATCTCTCAGTGTATGAGAGAGAAGAGGAGGGCGGATAGATTTTGAGAGAAAGTTTGAGAATGTGGCTTTCTCCAGACCTGCTTGCGTGTTGTGAACCATATTTCCCAGGGTGCACTAGAAGTTTTAAATCTATGACTCTGCCTTTAGGACCCATCAGCCTCTTGGTACGTAGTTCATTAACCCACCTTTGTTGTGGCCTCAATCATATTTGTAATAAAAAATATACTCCATGTCCACCAATTTTCCACATGAAGGTCTTTATCCATTAATACTTAATTTTAGAGATAAAAAAGTTGATTGGTGTCTGGCACAATACTTATTCCTAAGTTAGCTATTCCTAATTATTCATAATTATTTATTCAATCGCCAGGCGACAGTGAAACAGATGCATCATTAATAAGAGATAGAGTAGAGGAGATGGATCCGCCATTGGACTCCACACCAGGGAGTTTATGGGTCATGAAGGCTGCATAGGAACCAGAAGATTTACGCCTCCAGTGCACCTTGGGAAATGCGGTTCACAACAAGGTGAGGGTGAAAAAATGCCCATAAAATCCCTCTTTTTATGTTTTCATTTTAGTGCTCCACTAGAAAGCTCCCTCCTCCTTCTCCTCACCATCTTTCTCCTCATTTTCCCCCTCTTCCTCCTCTTCTTCCTCCTCTCCTAACAGGCTGAATGAGTTGACACAGTGCTACAAAAAGGAGAGAGTGATGAAGTTCTTTATGCTCCTCCTCTTCCTCCTCCTCCCCCCCCCCCCCCACCACCACAACCCCCCTGTGTGGTGAGGAGGTGCTACTACAGAGAGAGTGATGAAGTTCTTTTTGCTCCTCTGAGGGTCCTCCTCCTCTCCCCCCCCCCCCCCACCACCACAACCCCCCTGTGTGGTGAGGAGGTGCTACTACAGAGAGAGTGATGAAGTTCTTTATGCTCCTCTGAGGGTCCTCCTCCTCTTCCTCCTCCTCTGCCTCCCCCTCCTCCCCCCCCACCACCACAACCCCTGTGTGGTGAGGAGGTGCTACTACAGAGAGAGTGATGAAGTTCTTTATGCTCCTCTGAGGGTCCTCCTCCTCTGCCTCCTCCTCCTCCCCCCCCCCACCACCACC
>JAPMUY010008253.1:40000-42500 GCA_026901105.3 Galaxias olidus | reverse complement strand
AGCGGGCTTTCGTATAATGTTGAGAGGGCTCTGGGATGATGTTAGGATGATGTTTAGATGGTGTTGAGCGGGCTTTCGTATAATGTTGAGCGAGCTCTGGGATGATGTTAGGATGATGTTTAGATGGTGTTGAGTGGGCTTTCGTATAATGTTGAGAGGGCTCTGGGATGATGTTAGGATGATGTTTAGATGGTGTTGAGCGGGCTTTCGTATAATGTTGAGCGAGCTCTGGGATGATGTTAGGATGATGCTTAGATGGTGTTGAGCGGGCTTTCGTATAATGTTGAGCGAGCTCTGGGATGATGTTAGGATGATGTTTAGATGGTGTTGAGCGGGCAATGGGATGATGTTTAGCGGGCACACACACACATAATGTTGACACACACACACACACACACACACACACACACACACACACACACACACACACACACACACACACACACACACACACACACACACACACACACACACACACACACACACACACACACACACACACACACACACACACACACACACACACACACACACACACACACACACACACACACACACACACACACACACACACACACACACACACACACACACACACACACACACACACACACACACACACACACACACACACACACACACACACACAAGCGGGCTCTGGGATGGTGTTTAGATGATGTTGAGCGGGCTCTGTGATGATGTTGAGATGATGTTGAGCTGGCTCTGAGGTGGTGTTGAGCTGGCTCTGGGATGGTGTTTAGATGATGTCAAGATCATGTTAAGATGGTGTTGAAAGGGCTCTGGGATGATGTTGAGATGATGTTGAGCGGGCTTTCGTATAATGTTGAGCAGACTCTGGGATGATGTTGAGATGATGTTGAGCTGGCTCTGAGATGATGTTGAGCTGGCTCTGAGGTGGTGTTGAGCTGGCTCTGAGATGGTGTTGAGGTGATGTTGAGCTGGCTCTGGGATGGTGTTGAGGTGATGTTGAGCTGGCTCTGGGATGGTGTTGAGGTGATGTTGAGCTGGCTCTGAGATGGTGTTGAGGTGATGTTGAGCTGGCTCTGAGATGGTGTTGAGGTGATGTTGAGCTGGCTCTGAGATGGTGTTGTGCTGGCTCTGAGATGGTGCTGAGGTGGTGTTGAGCTGGCTCTGAGATGGTGTTGTGCTGGCTCTGAGATGGTGCTGAGGTGGTGTTGAGCTGGCTCTGAGATGGTGTTGAGGTGGTGTTGAGCGGAATCAGAGGTGAGATTGTGCTGGCTCTGGAATGCTGACCTGAAATGAGCTGAGCGGAGCCGAGCTGAGCTGAACTGAACTGAGCCAAACCGGGTGTTGAGCCAGGCACATTGAAGGCGCTTGGCACTGACCAATAGGATCCCTTCACAACGCTGCCAATTACATTAAAGCAGGCAAGAGTGTGTGTGGCAGGGATGTGTTATGTTATGAGTGGATGGTGTGTGTGTGTGTGTGTGTGTGTTTGTGCATCTGTGTCTGTAACTCTCCCTCTTTGTGTGTGCATGTGTGTCCATGACTCGCTCTCTCTCTCTCTCTCTCTCTCTCTCTCTCTGTCTCTCTCTCTCTCTCTCTCTCTCTCTCTCTCTCTCTCTCTCTCTCTCTCTCTCTCTCTCTCTCTCTCTGCTCTCTCTCTCTCTCTCTCTCTCTCTCTCTCTCTCTCTCTCTCTCTCTCTCTCTCTCTCTCTCTCTCTCTCTCTCTCTCTCTCTCTCTCTGTCTCTCTGTCTCTCTTTCTCTCTCTCTCTCTGTGTGTTTGTTTGTGTGTGCTTCTGTGACTCTGTGTGTGTGTGTGTGTATGTATGTATGTGTGTGCATTTTTTGGTGTGTGTGTGTGTGTGTGTGTGTGTGTGTGTGTGTGTGTGTGTGTGTGTGTGTGTGTGTGTGTGTGTGTGTGTGTGTGTGTGTGTGTGTGTGTGTGTGTGTCCTAACACTCAGGAAGCAGCCCCAGGCTTAATCCTATAGGTATACAGTGAACATGCATCAGGCTAAGAGCCTCGGGGTTCAGGTATTCTGTGTGTCCAGAAGCAATCCAAGGCTTTGTGGATTTGGTCTTTTCCCCCAGCACATAAATCTAATGAATACCTAATGTAATCAGCAGGAGAGGGGCCGGGATTTCAGGCTCAGAAATGGTGTTTGTTTGTGAGGGCTCCATAGAGCCACCTGTCCGTGTGTGTGTGTGTGTGTGTGTGTGTGAGATCTCTGTGTTCACCTGTCAGTGTGTGTGTGTGTGTGTGTGTGTGTGTGTGTGTGTGTTCTTTGTGTTCACCTGTCAGTGTGTGTGTGTGTGTGTGTGTGTGTGTGTGTGGTCACCTGTCAGTGTGTGTGTGTGTGTGTGTGTGTGTGTGTGTGTGTGTGTGTGTGTGTGGTCACCTGTGAGTGTGTGTGTGTGTGTGTGTGTGTGTGTGTGTGTGTGTGTGTGTGTGTGTGTGTGTGTGTGTGATCTCTATGTTCACCTGTCAGTGTGTGTACCACAGGTGAAGGAGAAAC
>JAPMUY010008253.1:25000-30000 GCA_026901105.3 Galaxias olidus | reverse complement strand
CCATTATTGTACGCCCGGGTACACAATATGTCTGACTACAATGTACAATGCTCCCTAAGCACTTCTTGAGTCTATTTGAGAGACATTTGGCTATTATTTTATAGTCTGTACAAAGCAAGGAAACAGGCCTCCAGTTTTTTAGTAGTCCAAGGTCCCCTTTTTTTGGCAATAAGGTTAGAACCGCCCTTGTACAGCTCAAAGGTAAAGTCCCTGAGCTGAGACATTCCTCAAAAACGTCGTGGACGTCCCTTCCCAGCAGCTCCCAGAAGTGCTTGTAAAACTCAGATGGGAGTCCATCAATTCCAGGGGAACGACCCCTTCCTAGCTGCTGGACTGCCGTGCACATCTCGTCAAACGAGACGGTAGAGTCCATAGCGTCAGACGTTATTCCGCTTATGTGAGGGAGACCCTCAGTTAGTTTATCCGCACTTTCGACGTCACACCCCCCCGTGCTGAAAAGGCCCGAATAGAAGTCAATTGCGATTTTCCTCATTTCAGAGGGATCCTTTGTTATAGTTCCATTGGGGTGTTTAAGGTGGACCATTAAGTTTGGTTCCTTGGCCTTCCTCTCCAACCCAAAGAAGAACGCCGTTGGTGCATCGATGTCTTTAAGGGTAGAGACCCGGGCTTTGACCAAAGCGCCCTTTGCCTTTTCATGTAGAAAGAGACTCAGACTCCTCCTCCTCCTCCCCCACTTCTCATTTGCGTGGCTCTCATTACTCCCAATCATTTCACTCTCTACTACACTAATTTCTTTCTCTAATCTCTCTATGCATCTTTTCTCTATCGCCATGGTATGGCTTTTATACTGCTGGCAAAAAATCTTAATCTGGGTTTTCCCCACCTCCCACCATAAAGCCAGATTTTTAAACTCGCTCTTTCTTTTCCTCCATTCACCCCAGAAATCTGAAAACCGCTGGCCGAATTCCTTGTCCAGGGTCAGCCGCACATTAAAGCGCCAGAAAGGGCTACGTTGAGAACAGCTCCCTAGGTTGATCTCTACCGACACTAGGTGATGGTCTGAGAAGCCCACAGGTGATATTCTGGAGGCGGTGACCCGGTTTTTGTATGTTGTGCTTATATATATCCTATCCAGCCTAGCTGCCCTTATTCTCCCCTCCGTCACCCTCACCCATGTGTACTGCCTCACTGCCGGGTTCCTTTCCCTCCATATGTCTATCAAGTCACTTCCTGCCATTACATTCGTTAGACTTGCAGCTGACAGTGGATGGGGCTCCTCTGCGTTTCTGTCAACCATATACTGTGTCGTACAGTTCCAGTCCCCCGCTATCACCATCACAGAGTCGCTGTTCGATTGTCTAAGCTGCTTAAGTTTTTCATTTAGTTTGCTAAAGAGCCCCAAGCGCTCAGCCCCAGTATTGTAAGCATACACGTTTATAAATACAAATGGTATGTCCCCGATTACTGCCTGTATTATTTGTACCCTCCCTTGCTCAACTTCAAACGATGCAACGTTTCTTAAATGGAGCCTCTGAGAAAATAACACAGCCACACCTGCGCTACAACTAGTGCCATGACTGAAAAGTATTGTTCCTGCCCAGCCCATTCTCCACTCGACCTCATTCTCAACTGTACTATGTGTCTCCTGCAGACAGAGCACATCAATGTTTTTTGATAGACTCAGCTCTGTTATCATGGCCCTTCTCTCCTTGACCCTCCCTCCATTCACATTTAAGGATCCCACTGTAAGGCTCTCTATCAAAGCCATAAAAAGAAGCAGAAGAGACAAAGACACAGTGACAAACTGTTTACAGCCCAAAAGTGTTACACCCATTATCGTGAAAATGCCTTTCCTCTCTTCTCTTTCCTCAGTTTAGTCAAAATCTTTTTCAATCGAAACCTTTTCTGTTGGCTCAGTTGCTCATAACCCACCGTCTTTCTTATTTGTAACACAGAGGCCATGAAACTATCCACATCAGGAAAAAAATCCTTCACATCCATGGTGTGCCTTCCATATGTTTCATCTAGGAAATCATTTATTTCCTTTAAAGTGCAAAGCTTTGTCTCGTCTTGAGTAACAATGTCCGAGAATTGCGAGAGAGAATCATCATCTCCTATTTCCTCCTCATTGTTTCCATCGTCTCCACCTGCCCCTTCACTCCCAGCCTCAGCTGCCTGAATGGGTTGTCCTGCCACCTCTACCCCAGCATCACCTACTGACCAAGCCCCCTCGCTGCTAGCCACAGCCGCTGCGACGTCTTCCACTACGGTGCTTTCTTTCTCATTCTCATCACTAGTCCCCTGCTGGGACACTGCACCCCCCACCTTCTTTGCCACTGACAATAGTTCGCTAATTCCAGCGCTTTCCGCCGTTCTCTTAACTGGCTGCTGCTGTTGCTGTTCCCTCTCCAACTGACTTTCTGAAGTAGCCTCACTGACAGCGCGATCGGCACTCACTCTGCTACTGCCCGCTCCCTGCTCTTTTTGCGGACATGCTGAGCGCTTATGCCCAACCCCGCCACATTCAAAACACTTCATGAAGCCTGCATTTGCGTACACCATGTAGTAGCTCTGCTCGTGTTTTATCTTAAACGAAACCTCCAGGGTTTGTGCCGGGTTACTCAAATACATAAACGCCTGTCGACGCAGCGACGAGACATGCCTTAACCTTTCATCCTTACAGCCGAGGCTAACCGTTTTAAGGCTGCTCGCAAACTTCCCAAACCGGGACAGCTCCCTCTCCAAAGATTCATTGGAGATAAAAGGAGGAACGCCCGATACTGTAACCCGTGTTGATGGTACAAGCAACGGGGACACAGATACATACAAATCGTCCAAGACAATGCCGCTCTCGACCAGCTGATGAACCAGTAGCTCTTCGCGAAGAAACACCACCACGGCCTTGTTCATTCGCGAACCATACGTGATATTTTCATGCCCGATCTGTTCTGCTACAGCCAAGAGAACACTCTCGACACTATGCCTCAAATCTGCTACCACTCTAGCCCCGTGTCTAATTGACACAGTCGGCGAACCCTCACCTGGCAGGGACGCCATTCCTCACAAAAAACCCAGAGCCCCAACCCTTGGGTCCGGCTCTTTCCACTAACCAATCGCAAAAAAAGAGTGGCTTTTCCTACCTTCTCTTGTGTGTTATCGTGAACAGGTTGAAAAAGTGCCAGAAAACACCGATATCGTTCGGCAGTTTCACACGCTCCCAAACTCCATTCACACTCCAAAACTCAAAACTCCCAGCATGAGAGAGAGAGAGAGAGAGAGAGAGAGAGAGAGAGAGAGAGAGAGAGAGAGAGAGAGAGAGAGAGAGAGAGGGTTCTGGATGAGAGGGCTGCAGAGAGTCCACTGAGGCCTGAACAAGCCCACCGTCACCAAGACACAACTTTGTTGTTTTGGAAAAGAAGAACAGAAAAGAAAAATAATACTTTTTTTTCTTTCTCTTTTGGTTGGGTCTACTTCCAGACAGTGGTGGCATTCAGGCAAAAGCTAAAAATTCCATGCAGTTTGATTAAAACGGACTTTGATTTGACTTTTTAATTAATTGATATTTAAAAAGTCAGTCGGTCTAAAAATAACTGATTTTGTTCTTTGGGTCAAATGTATTAGCACACACACACACACACACACACACACACACACACACACACACACACAAACACAAACACAAACACTGTATACATGGACATACTTACAGAAAGAAAGACCAACAAACAGATAGTTTGAAAACAGACAATTCACAGAAAAAAGTAAAACATGTTTTACTTGATAAACCTGTGAGCTCCAGATCCCCCTCTTTGTATTCGGACCAACAGGGCTTCTGTCCCCAACAACCCCCTGGTACCCCTAAACCCCTAAACCCCAACCCCTCTCCACTGAGTCCCCCCCCCCCCCCCCCCCGTGAAAATGAAGGGAGGACGAAGAGGAGAGAGAGAAGAGGTGGGGGAAAAAAGGTGAGTGGAAACCTCTAGAAAGAGGCTGGTGAGCGAGGCGTTAAGGAAGTGTGTTGATGCTGTTTAGAGGATGGATAACCACGAAACACACCACTCAACAACTCACTTCTTCACAGGAAACAACCAATTAAACAGCGCGAGACAACTTACTGCTTCACAGGAAATGACCAATTAAACACCACTTAACAACTCACTGCTTCACAGGAAATGACCAATTAAACACCACTTAACAACTTACTGCTTCACAGGAAATAACCAATTAAACACCACTTAACAACTCACTGCTTCACAGGAAATAACCAATTAAACACCACTGCTTCACAGGAAATAACCAATTAAACACCACTTAACAACTCACTGTTTTACAGGAAATAACCAATTAAACAGCACTTAACAACTCACTGTTTTACAGGAAATAACCAATCAAACAACGCGAGACAACGGGTGATGATCAAGTTCCATTCTGTTAATGAGCACAGAGAGATTAGGTGAACACAGGCATTACTGCAGTCAGTTCAGTCTAACCACACACTAAGTTCTGCTTGGATGATAAAGTTAAAACAAACATATATATGTATATATATATATATATATATATATATATATATATGTATATATATATATATATATATATATATAGCCCTAAACTACAAAACTCTTTCCATTTTAGTAGTTTTACAGGGGAACACGTGTGACCTCCCAGATATGAAAACGTCTCGTATACGCACACGTATGTTGTGGCTACAAACACAGAACCCTGGCCTACGCTATCTCACACACACTTCACACACACACAGCTCAGACCTGAACATCCGTTATTGCCCTTACTTAGTCACCACACTATACACATGACCCTCACTCATACACACACACTCACACACACACACTATACACATGACCCTCACTCATACACACACACACACTATACACATGACCCTCACTCATACACACACACACACACACACACAGACACACACATACACACACACAGGAACGGACCGCATACGCACAATCCACTCCCTCACATACACATTAAAGCGCCATATTTCTCTCTCACACACACACACACACACA
>JAPMUY010008253.1:17500-20000 GCA_026901105.3 Galaxias olidus | reverse complement strand
AGAGACAAAAGAAAAGAAATAGTAAAAAAAAGAGGTGAAGAGAGGGAGAAGAAAAGAAAACAGAGAGAGAGAGCAGGAGAAGAGGGGAGAGATGAAAACCAGTCTTAATTGTGGGGTTGTGAGGCGATGGTGATGATAGTGGCAAACAGTCGTTTCATCTCCACCCTGAAGCGACACGCAGCTCCTTCGGGAAATTAGACCCGGCTTTTATATTGAATTTGGTTTCACAGTCAAGCAGCAGAGCAGAAGATTCTTTGTTTTTTTAGTATTCAATAACAGATTCCGTAAGTTAGAGTCAAGGAGTTTCACTTTGTCTGCATGTGAAAGAAAGCAAGCAGCGAGTTTTGTGGGGACACACGCTAAAGATTGCCGTCATTTCAGAGCTGTTTGTATTCAGGAGCAGCAACACCGCTCTGTTGAAGGTTGATTCTCTCCTCGTCAATCTACATATTTAGTTTTCATTTGCGGTCCAAAGAATATCTCATGGGGTTTCAAAACATGTTTTCCATGCTCGCCACACAGATTTGTTTTTTGTGTTGCCGTGACAATTTATTTTTGTAATTACAGGACAACAAAAATGTGTTCTGGAGGAAATTGTCCTGAATATTCAAGAAATCACAAGTTCATCGACTGACCCGTATTGTATTCCATGAATGTATAGTTAAACCCGTCTGTCTGGGTCTTACAACGGAGCCACGTTCATTGGTTTAAATCGCAGAGAGTTAATAAAAGAAAGAAAGACATTTTGAATGGGAATGGGTGAGCCACCAGCGAGGCTGTCAGAAATTACCGAAATGGGCTCCAAAAAGCATTGCAGTTCTTTAGATATGGTTAATAGCACCATTTGGAGGCCTGTGACAAGCCTGTCAGCTATATTTACTCTCTCTCTCTCTCTCTCTCTCTCTCTCTCTCTCTCTATTTCACGATCTATACACAACAATCTCTTACAGACATTTCAAGATGGCAGCAACAACATTCATATCCTCCACAGTAGACTGAGTCTAAATATAATGGAGACCTGGAAAGGTAAATTGACATTCTGTTTTTTATAGTCTGTATTCACCATATGAAGAGGAAATCACCGTCTATGTGTGTTAAATTTATACAACATTCAATTTAAGTAGAATAATTGTAATAATGGATTGTAGCCTATTGCGTAAGATGGTGTCCTGTTTTTAAATATTATAATTTCACAAAGTAGCATTATCTTCCCAACAATTAATACTTTTTGTATCTTAGTTTACTGATTTATAGTTTACTTTGCTCGGCCAATGATGAGAATCTCCCTCACTGCAGACATGTTTTAAAATGTAAACAACTGAGAGGAGCCTGTGGATCTGAACCTACTGGGTGTGTGTGTGTGTGTGTGTGTGTGTGTGTGTGTGTGTGTGTGTGTGTGTGTGTGTGTGTGTGTGTGTGTGTGTGTGTGTGTGTGTGTGTGTGTGTGTGTGTGTGTGTGTGTGTGTGTGTGTGTGGAGGGGAGGGCGGCCTATGCTCCATAAATACTCCAAATGCAAATTTCACCCTCAGCAAATTTATATTGACTTCAAAATGAGATCCAGCATGTCCCAGATAATCTAACGTTTTGCACGCGGAGACCTACCCAAATGTAATTCACCATCTGCTTTCTAATGAGTTTCATCTTCCAATATAAATGTTAATAATCTCCGCTAACTCTCCGTGTTGCTGATGAAATTCCCCCCCCCCCCCCCCCCCGTCCTGTCTTGCGAGACGATCCGACCTCTGGTCTTATCTGCCCGTTTCGCTTGTGAACGATAACGTTGGAAATAAACATTATTCTATCACAGGCAATGCACAATAGAAATCCCTCTCAGAAACTGAAATAGGATTGTCAGCACTGAGACTGGAGAGCGTTTAGATTTGACATGCGATAATCTTTTTGTCCATTTCCATGGTTACGTACTGGCCCCTTTGTTGCCAGTTGAGTCCTCTTTTTGTTGATTCCGGGCTGCGTCTCAAGTGTCTGTCATATTAGCCTTGTGTTGCAGGGTTTTCCTCTTTAGTTGATTCCGGGCTGCGTCTCAAGTGTCTGTCATACCAGCCTTGTGTTACTGGGTTTTCCTCTTTAGTTGATTCCGGGCTGCGTCTCAAGTGTGTCTCATATCAGCCTTGTCTTACAGGGTTTTCCTCCTTAGTTGATTCCAGACTGCATCTACAATGGGTAAGATAGCTCCTCAGTTTACTTCCTAGCACCCGTCCTTTTCTTGTGTCCTCTTCCTCTCTCCTCGTTTTTCTTATTTTGTCTACATTTGTAGTTGCTCAGACCACACTTTTTATTGTGAAACGGCAATGATCATTCTCCAACGCATGTCTGACCTGAGCACAAGTCACCCCCCCCCCCCCATGATGGAAAAACCCCGCCGTGTTAACAAAATGGCAGAGCTGAGCTGGTGAAAAAAAAGATAGAAAAAAAAAGTGAAACAGGGATGATTGTCAATGTGTCAGCGGCTTATTTGATGAATGACAGTCATTTGTTAGT
>JAPMUY010008252.1:52500-65312 GCA_026901105.3 Galaxias olidus | reverse complement strand
TTGAAAACCTGCAGGAATAGGAATTAGGGACAGGTATAGGGGTATCTCTCAGTTTAATAAACAACAAAAACTTTTTATTTTTTTTCCCAAACATCTGGCCGTGCCGAGAGCGGATATAGAGGGGGGTGGCTCTGAGACGTCATTACTCACTGTTAAGCCTTCTGGAGGTGTCGTGGGCTCAAATTAATGAAACATCTGGGATGGAGGGTGCCCACTTGAAAACCCCGATGACATATCTGCTCTCAACCCAAGTCCATTCTAAAATATTGTCTTTTGAGGTGCTCATCTTGGAATATGGCATAATGGATAATATAACATCCTATCCTGTGTATATTGAAATACAATAGGTGAAGGGTGCCTGTTGTATTAGGGGGGTTGCACCAAGATCTACAGACACCAGGAGGCCCCAGGAAAAAGATGTAAAGGGCTGTTGTTGACATCATGGACGGTCGGCAGAAGTTTAGAGGTGGACAAGAGGTGACCCTGTATGAGGGAACTTACTCTGCCGGCACAATTCAGTTACTGGGAGGATAACTTGGCTTAATTCAAATTCTGAATAAAATCTACTTTTTCGAATTCTTAACTCTTGACTCCTAGACGTTTCCTCTGACCCAAGTCCATTCTAAAATATTGTCTTTTGAAGTGCTCATCTCGGAATATGGCATAATGGATATTATAACATCCTATCCTGTGTATATTGAGAAGGACAGGGTGTTCTGAGTCAGAGTTTGAAGGACCGGGTGTTCTGAGTCAGAGTTTAAAGGACAGGGTGTTCTCAGTCAGAGTTTGAAGGACCGTGTGTTCTGAGTCAGAGTTTAAAGGACAGGGTGTTCTGAGTCAGAGCTTAAAGGACAGGGTGTTCTGAGTCAGAGTTTAAGGGACAGTGTTCTGAGTCAGAGTTTCTGAGTCAGAGGAAAGAGTGTTTTATAGTTCACCATTTGCTTTTGGTTTGTGTGTTGTTTTCTATCCGACTTGATTTAAATCGCCTCCAGACCTCTGCCATGTCCCCCAGAAAAATAACAGTCCTTTGCACCTAGCATGCCAATTAGCACGGATGCTAGCATGACAATGCTTTGTAACCCGAGGGCGCATAGCGGCCTGCATAGATCGAGGCTAACTAAATACGAACGCGCATAATTTTCCTTTCAAAGCATAGACACACACACACACACACACACACACACACACTGCCTGGGGACTGGTGTTAGCTTAGTGTAGTCTCTCTCTCCTTCTCTTTCCCTCTCGTTCTCTCTCTCTCTCTTTCATTCTCAGACGTCCTTTTATCATCCTAAGTTCTGAGTCAGAGTTTAAAGGACAGTGTCTGAATCAGAGTTTGAAGGACAGAGAGTTCTGAGTCAGAGTTTGAAGGACAGTGTTCTGCGTCAGAGTCTGAAGGACAGAGAGTTCTGAGTCAGAGTTTGAAGGACAGTGTTCTGAGTCAGAGTTTGAAGGACAGAGAGTTCTGAGTCAGAGTTTGAAGGACAGAGTGTTCTGAGTCAGAGTTTGAAGGACAGAGAGTTCTGAGTCAGAGTTTGAAGGACAGAGTGTTCTGAGTCAGAGTTTGAAGGATAGTGTTCTGAGTCAGAGTTTGAAGGACAATGTTCTGAGTCAGAGTTTAAAGGACAGTGTCTGAATCAGAGTTTGAAGGACAGAGAGTTCTGAGTCAGAGTTTGTGAGTCAGAGGACAGAGTGTTACTTCTTCTCCCAGAGACAGTATTTGACTGACTCAGTTATTACTCAGAACCTTCCTACACACATTTACGACATCATTATTTATGACAGCAATTCATAATTAACTTAATGTCTCTTTTCTGTTCATATTATGGGAATACATACCATTGGTTTGGAATGCGTCACATCTAAGATTTATCAATGATTGATGTGTAGCCAATAAAACATTTACAGACAATGAAACATGTACCGTTCAAATGGACTGACAATAAAACATACACTTGCTGTTCATAGGCTACGAGGGAGTGTGTTATTTGAGGCTTGTGTGGGTTTCCTCCGGGTACTCCGGTTTCCTCCCACCGTCAAAAAACATGCTCCATGCTCCTACTAGTGCCCTGACCAGTCACTGCCAATTCAACTGGAGTCAGTCTGTGCGTGTGAAAAAGTCTGTCGTAATATGTTGGGTGAGCAAGTCTGGCGCAAATTGGCTGCCGTGGTATCACTCAGACCGAGTGTTGTGTTTGATTGCTCACATGATCTTCGTGTCATATACAGTGCCTTGCAAAGGTATTCACCCCCCTTGGCTTGTTACTTATTTTGTTACATTACAACCTGTAATTTAAATGTTTTTTTAATCTGAATTTTATGTGATGGATCTGCACAAAATAGTCTAAGTTGGTGAAGTGAAATGAGAAAAAAATATATATAAAAAATTATTTTTAAAAATAAAAATCTGGAAATTGGCATGTGTATATGTATTCACCCCCTTTGCTATGAAGCCCCTCAAAAGTTCTGGTGCAACCAATTACCTTCAGAAGTAACATAATTAGTGAAATGAAGTCCACCTGTGTGTATTCTAAGTGTCACATGATCTGTCAGTATAAACACACCTTTTCTGAAAGGTCCCAGAGGCTGCAAACCACTAAGCAAGAGGCATCACACCATGAAGACCAAGGAGCTCTCCAAACAAGTCAGGGACAAAGTTGCTGAGAAGTACTAGTCAGGGTTGGGTTATAAAAAAATATCCAAATCTTTGATGATCCCCCGGAGCACCATCAAATCCATCATCTTCAAATGGAAAGAACATGGTACCACAACAAACCTGCCAAGAGAGGGCCGCACACCAAAACTCACAGACCGGGCAAGGAGGGCATTAATCAGAGAGGCAGCACAGAGACCAAAGGGAACCCTAAAGGAGCTGCAGAGTTCCACAGCAGAGACTGGTGTATCTGCGCATGGGACCACAATAGGCCGTACACTCCATAGAGCTGGGCTTAATGGAAGAGTGGCCAGAAAAAAGCCATTACTTAGTGTTAAAAATAAGATGGCACGTTTTGAGTTTGCCAAAAGGCATGTGGGCGACTCCCCAAATGTATGGAGGAAGGTGCTCTGGTCAGATGAGACTAAAATTGAACTTTTCGGCCACCAAGGAAAACGCTATGTATGGCGCAAACCCAACACATCCCATCACCCCAAGAACACCATCCCCACAGTGAAACATGGTGGTGGCAGCATCATGCAGTGGGGATGTTTTTCAGCAGCAGGGACTGGGAAACTGATTTGAGTCGAGGGAAAGATGGATGGTGCTAAATACAGGGATATTCTTGAGCAAAACCTGTTTCAGTCTGCCTGTGATTTGAGACTGGGACGGAGGTTCACCTTCCAGCAGGACAATGACCCGAAGCATACTGCTAAAGCGACACTCGAGTGGTTTAAGGGGAAACATTTAAATGTGTTGGAATGGCCTAGTCAAAGCCCAGATCTCAATCCAATTGAGAATCTGTGGTCAGTCTTGAAGATTGCTGTTCACAAGCGGAAACCATCCAACATGAAAGAGCTGGAGCAGTTTTGCCTTGAGGAATGGGAAAAAATCCCAGTGGCAAGATGTGGCAAGCTCATAGAGACCTATCCAAAGCGACTTGCAGCTGTAATTGCCGTAAAAGGTGGCTCTACAAAGTACTGACTTTAGGGGGGTGAATAGTTATGCACGCTGAAGTTTTCTGTTATTTTGTCCTATTTGTTGTTTGCTTCACAATAAAAAAAAAATCACATCTTAAAAGTTGTAGGCATGTTCTGTGGATAAAATGATGCAAACCTTCAAACAATCCGTTCTAATTCCAGGTTGTGAGGCAACAAAACATGAAAAATGCCAAGGGGGGTGAATACTTTTGCAAGGCACTGTGTGAGCAGGCTGATATCAGGGAGCTTTGCTCTTCGTTTTTTCAGGCTGATATCAGGGAGCTTTGCTCTTTGTGTTTTCAGGCTGATATCGGGGAGCTTTGCTCTTTGTGTTTTCAAGCTGATGTCAGGGAGCTTTGCTCTTTTTTCTCCAGGCTGATATCAGGGAGCTTTGCTCTTTGTTTTTTCAAGCTGATATCAGGGAGCTTTGCTCTTTTTTCTCCAGGCTGATATCAGGGAGCTTTGCTCTTCGTTTTTTCAAGCTGATATCAGGGAGCTTTGCTCTTTTTTCTCCAGGCTGATATCAGGGAGCTTTGCTCTTCGTTTTTTCAAGCTGATATCAGGGAGCTTTGCTTTTTGTGTTTTCAGGCTGATATCAGGGAGCTTTGCTCTTTGTTTTTTCAGGCTGATATCAGGGAGCTTTGCTCTTTGTTTTTTCAGGCTGATATCAGGGAGCTTTGCTCTGTTTTTTCAGGCTGATATCAGGGAGCTTTGCTCTTTGTTTTTTCAAGCTGATATCAGGGAGCTTTGCTCTTTGTTCTCCAGGCTGATATCAGGGAGCTTTGCTCTTTGTTCTCCAGGCTGATATCAGGGAGCTTTGCTCTTTGTTCTCCAGGCTGATATCAGGGAGCTTTGCTCTTTGTTTTTTCAGGCTGATATCAGGGAGCTTTGCTCTTTGTTCTCCAGGCTGATATTTTAGGGAGCTTTGCCCTTTGTTCTCCAGGCTGATATCAGGGAGCTTTGCTCTTTGTTTTTTCAGGCTGATATCAGGGAGCTTTGCTCTTTGTTCTCCAGGCTGATATCAGGGAGCTTTGCTCTTTGTTCTCCAGGCTGATATCAGGGAGCTTTGCTCTTTGTTCTCCAGGCTGATATTTTAGGGAGCTTTGCTCTTTGTTCTCCAGGCTGATATCAGGGAGCTTTGCTCTTTGTTCTCCAGGCTTAGGAAGGCTTCTGCTTCATTGAGATGGAAACCTGAAAACAACAAAACAATCTCAAAGCTTTTTCACGATGGGTTTGTGAATCTCATAGGACTACAGTGTGAAATGTCTTTAGACTGTGTGGGTTTGTGAATCTCATAGGACTATAGTGTGAAATGTCTTTAGACTGTGTGTGTGTGCGTGTGTGCGCGTGTGAGTGTGTGTGTGTGTTTGAGTTTAGAGTTTAGCCACACACACACACACACACACACACACAGTCTAGCCACATACACACACACACGCACACACACACACACACACACACACACACACACACACCGCTGCAGTGCATGAGTCCAGCCAATTGGACCCGTGCCCTTGGAGAAGGCAGTGGATCGATGGCTAATGGTCAACCTATCAGAGCAGCCAACCAGCACTAAGTCTCCTGACCAATCAGAGCCACACTTGAGAGTGTTGACAGACCAGACAGAAAAAAACAACTGTCTATCTGTATAGAGCAGCCTCCTCTCTCTCTGTCTGTCTGTATAGAGCAGCCTCCTCTCTCTCTGTCTGTCTGTATAGAGCAGCCTCTTCTCTCTGTCTGTCTGTATAGAGCAGCCTCCTCTCTCTCTGTCTATCTGTATAGAGCAGCCTCCTCTCTGTCTGTCTGTATAGAGCAGCCTCCTCTCCCTCTGTCTGTCTGTATAGAGCAGCCTCCTCTCTCTCTGTCTGTCTGTATAGAGCAGCCTCCTCTCTCTCTTTGTCTGTCTGTATAGAGCAGCCTCCTCTCTCTCTGTCTGTCTGTATAGAGCAGCCTCCTCTCTCTCTGTCTGTCTGTATAGAGCAGCCTCCTCTCTCTCTGTCTGTCTGTCTGTATAGAGCAGCCTCTTCTCTCTCTCTGTCTGTATAGAGCAGCCTCCTCTCTCTCTGTCTGTCTGTATAGAGCAGCCTCCTCTCTCTCTGTCTGTCTGTATAGAGCAGCCTCCTCTCTCTCTGTCTATCTGTATAGAGCAGCCTCCTCTCTCTCTGTCTGTCTGTATAGAGCAGCCTCCTCTCTCTCTGTCTATCTGTATAGAGCAGCCTCCTCTCTCTCCGTCTGTCTGTATAGAGCAGCCTCCTCTCTCTCTGTCTATCTGTATAGAGCAGCCTCCTCTCTCTCCGTCTGTCTGTATAGAGCAGCCTCCTCTCTCTCTCTGTCTGTATAGAGCAGCCTCCTCTCTCTCTGTCTGTCTGTATGGAGCAGCCTCCTCTTTGTCTGTCTGTATAGAGCAGCCTCCTCTTTGTCTGTCTGCATAGAGCAGCCGCCTCTCTCTCTGTCTATCTGTATAGAGCAGCCTCCTCTCTCTCTCTGTCTGTATAGAGCAGCCTCCTCTCTCTCTGTCTGTCTGTATAGAGCAGCCTCCTCTCTCTCTGTCTGTCTGTATAGAGCAGCCTCCTCTTTGTCTGTCTGTATAGAGCAGCCTCCTCTCTCTCTGTCTGTCTGTATAGAGCAGCCTCCTCTTTGTCTGTCTGTATAGAGCAGCCTCCTCTCTCTCTGTCTGTCTGTATAGAGCAGCCTCCTCTCTCTCTGTCTGTCTGTATAGAGAAGCCTCCTCTCTCTCTGTCTGTCTGTATAGAGCAGCCTCCTCTCTCTCTGTCTGTCTGTATAGAGCAGCCTCCTCTTTGTCTGTCTGTATAGAGAAGCCTCCTCTCTCTCTGTCTATCTGTATAGAGCAGCCTCCTCTCTCTCTGTCTGTCTGCATAGAGAAGCCTCCTCTCTCTCTGTCTGTCTGTATAGAGCAGCCTCCTCTTTGTCTGTCTGTATAGAGCAGCCTCCTCTCTCTCTGTCTGTCTGTATAGAGCAGCCTCCTCTTTGTCTGTCTGTATAGAGCAGCCTCCTCTCTCTCTGTCTGTCTGTATAGAGCAGCCTCCTCTCTCTCTGTCTGTCTGTATAGAGCAGCCTCCTCTCTCTCTGTCTGTCTGTATAGAGCAGCCTCCTCTCTCTCTGTCTATCTGTATAGAGCAGCCTCCTCTCTCTCTGTCTCTCTGTCTGTCTGTATAGAGCAGCCTCCTCTCTCTCTGTCTATTTGTATAGAGCAGCCTCCTCTCTCTCTGTCTGTCTGTATAGAGCAGCCTCCTCTCTCTCTGTCTGTCTGTATAGAGCAGCCTCTTCTCTCTGTCTGTCTGTATAGAGAAGCCTCCTCTCTCCCTCTGTCTGTCTGTATAGAGCAGCCTCCTCTCTCTCTGTCTGTCTGTATAGAGCAGCCCCCTCTCTCTCTGTCTGTATAGAGCAGCCTCCCCTCTCTGTCTGTCTGTATAGAGCAGCCTCCTCTCTCTCTGTCTGTCTGTATAGAGCAGCCTCCTCTCTCTCTGTCTGTCTGTATAGAGCAGCCGCTCTCTCTCTGTCTGTCTGTCTGTCTGTCTGTATAGAGCAGCCTCCTCTCTCTCTGTCTGTCTGTATAGAGCAGCCTCCTCTCTCTCTGTCTGTCTGTATAGAGCAGCCGCTCTCTCTCTGTCTGTCTGTCTGTCTGTATAGAGCAGCCTCCTCTCTCTCTCTGTCTGTCTGTATAGAGCAGCCTCCTCTCTCTCTCTGTCTATCTGTATAGAGCAGCCTTCTCTCTCTCTCGCTGTCTGTGTAGAGCAGCCTTCTCTCTCTCTCGCTGTCTGTGTAGAGCAGCCTCCTCTCTCTGTCTGTCTGTCTCTATAGAGCAGCCTCCTCTCTCTCTCTCTCTGTCTGTCTGTCTGTATAATGCAGCCTCCTCTCTCTCTCTCTCTCTCTCTCTCTCTCTCTGTCTCGGTATAGAGCAGCCTCTTCTTCTCTTCCATTACCTCTCTTTTTCCTTCCTTCCCTCTCTTCTCTTCTCTTCTCTCCTCCGTTATTAGTCTTTTTTTGGGCCTTTTTTTATTAGTCTATTGTGTGTGTGTGTGTGTGTGTGTGAGTGTGTGTAGAAGTGTGTGTGTCTAATCTTAAGAGATAAATTGGCGAGAACACTGAAAGTGTCTCAACCAATTAGGCTGCCCGTCTGTGACTGCCCCGGCCAATTAGAAAGCAGAGCTGTAGATTGCCCCGCCTAATTGAACAAGAGTGTCTTAAAGGCCAGATTCAAAGGAGAGACTCATAGGAGAGAGACCCAGAGGAGAGACTCAGAGGAGAGACTCAGATGAGAGAGACCAAAAGGAGAGACTCAGATGAGAGAGACTCAGAGGAGAGACTCAGAAGAGAGAGACCAAAAGGAGAGACACAGAGGAGAGACTCAGAGGAGAGACTCATAAGAGAGAGACTTAGAGGGAGACTAAGAGGAGACTCAGAGGAGAGCGACTTAGAGGAGAAACTCAGAGGAAACTCAGAGGAGAGAGACTCAGAGGAGAGACAGAGGAGAGAGACTCAAAAGAGAGACTCAGAGGAGGGACTCAGAAGACAGAGACTCAAAGGAGAGACTCAGAGGAGAAACTTAGAGGAGAGAGGCTCAGAGGAGAGAGACTCAGAGGAGAGACTCAGAGGAGAGAATCAGAGGAGAGAGACTCAGAGGAGAGACTCAGAGGAGAGACTCAGAGGAGAGAGACTCAGAGGAGAGAGACTCAGAGGAGAGACTCAAAGGAGAGACTCATAGGAGAGAGACTCAGAGGAGAGAATCAGAGGAGAGACTCAGAAGAGAGAGACCAAAAGGAGAGACACAGAGGAGAGACTCAGAGGAGAGACTCATAAGAGAGAGACTTAGAGGGAGACTAAGAGGAGACTCAGAGGAGAGCGACTTAGAGGAGAAACTCAGAGGAAACTCAGAGGAGAGAGACTCAGAGGAGAGACAGAGGAGAGAGACTCAAAAGAGAGACTCAGAGGAGGGACTCAGAAGACAGAGACTCAAAGGAGAGACTCAGAGGAGAAACTTAGAGGAGAGAGGCTCAGAGGAGAGAGACTCAGAGGAGAGACTCAGAGGAGAGAATCAGAGGAGAGAGACTCAGAGGAGAGACTCAGAGGAGAGACTCAGAGGAGAGAGACTCAGAGGAGAGAGACTCAGAGGAGAGACTCAGAGGAGAGACAGAGGAGAGAGACTCAGAAGACAGAGACTCAAAGGAGAGACTCATAGGAGAGAGACTCAGAGGAGAGAATCAGAGGAGAGAGACTCAGAGGAGAGACTCAGAGGAGAAATTTAGACTGCTTTGAATGTTCAGACTGATAGACTCAGACTGGTTCGAATGTCAGTGTTAAAGTTGATGATATGAGGAGGTCAGACTTAGGGTCAGGGTTAGGGTACAAACGGCTTGACCTACGGCAGGGTTAGTGTTAAAGTTGATGATATGAGGAGGTCAGACTTAGGGTCAGGGTTAGTAATAACGTAATAACGTAATAACTTTTTCCCCATGACGTAATAAGTTATTACATTATTGACCGGTTATTACATTATTGGCTTGCTATAAAAAAAACTGGAAAAATTTAATAATTTGAGCCGATAATGTAATAACATACTTATATCACTATGTTTAAGTTTAATTTAGTAGGAAGTGTCAGACTTCCATAACACTTATCCTACTGTAGCTTCTTTCAAATAACTTTCTCAAAAACCTGACCAATCCAGACACATGAATCCTAGTCCTAACTCTGACATAACACATTTCTCTCTCTCTCTCTCTCTCTCTCGCTCTCTCTCTCAATTCAATTTTCAATGTAATGAGTTTTATGAGTTTTTTGCTTATATTGCCAAAGCTAACCTAGTTGAACATACATACACATACATACTTTTTACA
Source organism: Galaxias olidus (assembly GCA_026901105.3). Lineage (NCBI taxonomy): Eukaryota > Metazoa > Chordata > Actinopteri > Galaxiiformes > Galaxiidae > Galaxias > Galaxias olidus. The sequence continues at coordinate 55,824 of JAPMUY010008252.1, read as the reverse complement.
CGGGATATAACTGTTAACATGACAGTGCGTACCGATACCGATATGTAACGATAATACTAGTAACAACAGTAACAACAGGATGAACAAATGGTACATTGATCTTAGTGCAATGTTCCACTGTCTGTCCCTTAGGTTGTGACAAGAGGCCACATATGTGGCTGCTATAATGCAGCAGATTGTTTTTTTTACCTATTATTCTTTTTAAGTTTCTGTCTGTTACTGTAGTCAGATATTCTACAAGAGTGTACTTTTTGTTTAAAGACAAATAGCGTTCAAGTTTGCTTTGAATTTGGGATGACTCAGTCCAATAATCTATATATTTTTCCTTTTGTAATAATTTGGTTGAGCCAAATTGTCTGTGAGCTGTGTTTAAGTTCTATATGTTGTGGCCAGGGAGCAGAGCCCGTGGACCAACTGGCAGAGGGACTCTTTTCTGCCGTCATCTCTTGGTGTTTTAAAGTATTGTGATGGTAGGATTGGGGGTCGATTTATTTGAGATTATAGAATTAAATTGCTCTTTTTCCAGTTCTAATAAGGAGGGGTAGTGGCCCTAATGCGGCTCTGCATGCTTTATTTTGAGTTCTTCTTTGCACTTGAAGAATGCTTTTACAGAACTCCACACGCAGTCTCCATTTGGGTGTTTGTCCCATTTTGAAAAATCTTGATTTGAAAGGGGACCCCACACTTCACTGACATATAGAGCAATTGGTTCTATGACTGATTGGAATATTTTTTATCCAGGTTCTAATTGGGATTTCAATTTTGATGTTTTTTTTAATTGTATAGAAAGCTCTTCTTGCTTTGTCTCTCAGGCAGGCCCGGTTTTAGAGTGCATTGTCTCGGGGGGCAATGACTGATGGTGAGGGGGCAACATAATTATAATAATAACTGATCAATAATGTAATAACTTATTACGTTATGGGAAAAAAGATATTACGTTATTCGTTCAGACATTTTATTACATTATTGGTAAGTTATTCCAAGCTCCATTGCTAAAGCTGCGTCTGAGATCTGTGGTCTCAAGGTCTTAGGTGCCTCAAGGGGCGGTAACCCTCGAACATCCTGGTGGACACCGGTGGTCAGGGGAGCCGTCCGATTGAAGAAGGAGGCCTTCCAGGATATGTTATCCCGGGAGACTCCGGAGGCAGTTGCAAGGTACCGACAGGCCCGAAGAACTGCAGCCTGGGCCGTGGCAAAGGCAAAGCAGCGGATGTGGGAGGAGTTCGGAGAAACCATGGAGAAGGACTTTCGGTTGGCACCAAAGCGGTTCTGGAAGACCATCCGACACCTCAGGAGGGGAAAGCAGGGAACCATCCAAGCTGTATACAGTAAGGATGGGACGCTGTTGACCTCAACTGACAAGGTGATTGGGAGGTGGAGGGAACACTTTGAGGAACTCCTGAACCCGACAAACCCACCCTCTATAGTAGAGGCAGAGCTGGAGGATGATGAGGGATCAGCATCAATCTCCCTGGCGGAGGTCACTGAGGTAGTCAAACAACTCCACAGTGGCAAAGCCCCAGGGGTTGATGAGATATGCCCAGTAATGCTGAAGGCTCTGGGTGTTGAGGGACTTTCATGGATGACAAGTCTTATCAACATTGCGTGGAAGTCGGGGACAGTACCTAAGGAGTGGCAGACCGGGGTGGTGGTTCCCCTGTTCAAAAAGGGGGACCAGAGAGTGTGTGCCAACTACAGAGGCATCACATTACTCAGCCTCCCCGGGAAAGTATACTCCAGGGTGCTGGAAAGGAGGGTTCGACCGATAGTCAAACCTCGGATTGAGGAGGAACAATGCGGTTTCCGGCCTGGTCGTGGAACAACGGACCAGCTTTTTACCCTCGCGAGGATCTTTGAGGGGGCTTGGGAGCATGCCAATCCGGTCTACACGTGTTTTGTGGATTTGGAGAAGGCGTATGATCGGGTTCCCTGGGAGATACTGTGGGAGGTGCTGCGAGAGTATGGGGTGAGGGGGTCTCTACTCAGGGCCATCCAATTTCTGTACTCCCAAAGCAAGAGCTGTGTCCGGGTTCTCAGCAGTAAGTCGGACTCGTTTCCGGTGTGGGTTGGCCTCCTCCAAGGCTGCGCTTTGTCACCTATCCTGTTTGTGGTATTCATGGACAGGATCTCACGGCGTAGCCGCGGGGGAGGGGGGCTGCGGGTTGGTGGGCAGAGGATTGCATCACTGCTTTTTGCAGATGATGTGGTCCTGATGGCATCATCGGTCTGCGACCTGCAGCACTCATTGGATCGGTTCGCAGCCGAGTGTGAAGCGGCTGGGATGAGGATCAGCACCTCCAAATCTGAGGCCATGGTTCTCAGCAGGAAACCGATGGATTGTCTACTCCAAGTAGGGAATGAGTCTTTACCCCAAGTGAAGGAGTTCAAGTATCTCGGGGTCTTGTTCTCGAGTGACGGGAAAATGGAACGAGAGATGGGCCGGAGAATTGGAGCAGCGGGTGCGGTATTGCAGTCGCTTTATCGCACCGTTGTGACGAAGAGAGAGCTGAGCCAGAAGGCAAAGCTCTCAATCTACCGGTCTATCTTCATTCCTACTTTCACCTATGGCCATGAAGGGTGGGTCATGACCGAAAGAACGAGATCGCGGATACAAGCGGCGGAAATGAGTTTCCTCCGGAGGGTGGCTGGCATCTCCCTTAGGGATAGGGTGAGAAGTTCAGCCATTCGTGAGGGACTCGGAGTAGAGCCGCTGCTTCTTTGCGTAGAAAGGAGCCAGTTAAGGTGTTTCGGGCATCTAGTAAGGATGCCACCTGGCCGCCTCCCTAGGGAGGTGTTCCAGGCACGTCCAGCTGGGCGGAGGCCGCGGGGCAGACCTAGGACCAGGTGGAGGAATTATATCTCCACACTGGCCTGGGAACGCCTTGGAATCCCCCAGTCAGAGCTGGTAAATGTGGCCAGGGAAAGGGAAGTTTGGGATGCCCTGCTGGAACTGCGACCTCCGCGACCCGACCCCGGACAAAGCGGATGAAGATGATGATGATGATGGTAAGTTATTACATTATCGGCTTTTATTACATTAAGAATGGGAAAATTATTACGTTATTGGCAGTTATTAGGTTATTGGCTGCTACAGGGTACAAGCAGCTTGACCTACGGCAGGGTCAGTGTTACAGTTGATGATATGAGGAGGTCAGGGTTAGGGTACAAACAGCTTGACCTTCGGCAGGGTCAGTGTTAGAGTTGATGATATGAGGAGGTCAGGGTTAGGGTACAAGCAGCTTGACCTTCGGCAAAGTCAGTGTTAGAGTTTATTTAGCTTTAATTACCTGACACGCTGTTATATAGAACTAAACTATGTTTCAC
>JAPMUY010008252.1:45000-50000 GCA_026901105.3 Galaxias olidus | reverse complement strand
TGAATATTTGAAGTGGACCGTCACCTTGAAGTGTCAGTCTGCCCTGAGCTTTGTTTTGCTCTATAACTCTTCTTTCCCAGAACTCCCTCCCTGACAAAGCGAATGTGGTGCATGTTGCCCTCTGCTCCAATGGGCAGGGCATTAACTGTTGAGCGCCTATGCTCTATTGGTTCCGCCAAGCATTTTAGTACTTGATTGTGGCGCCAGGTGTATCTTCCTTGAGTAAGGCTCGTCCTGCACCCAGCCATTATGTGTTTGAGATTAGCCGTCACGCCACAGAGGGGGCATGTTGGCTCCTCACCTACCCATTGGCTGAGATTTGTTGGTGTTGGCAGGACGTCGTAGGTTGCCCAACAATGAAGCTAATTCTTGTGGATTCCATTCCCCACAAGTCCTTCCAGGTAATTTTCCTCCGCTCTACACTTTCCCAGTTCATCCATCGCCCCTGTTTGGCTTGTGAGACAGTTTTAGCACTCCTTACTGCTTCCTCTTGCTTACGTATCTGTTCTATGACTGATTTGCGTTGTTCCAATGGGGTTGCTTTTGACCATCTCAGTTTACTTGTACCAAGTCCAAATCCTCCTCGTCCTTGTTGTACTTGACCTACTATTTCCGTATGTTTAAGGGCTGCTTTTGCTTGCAGTACTGCCTCTTTTGGATTCCATTTCCGTCCAGTTGCTAATGTGGGTGCCGCTTTTCTTACTATACAATCTCGGGATTCCGTAAGTGTTATTTCTAATCTAGCTTTAGTGCACTTAAATTCCTCTGTAAGCCCGGTAAGCGGCAGTTCCAGAGCTCCTTTCCTGTAAAGAGCCAGGCTACTAAGACACCGTGGCACCCCTAGCCATTTCCTAGCATAAAAGCTGACTCTTCTTTCTAGCTTTTCAACTTTAGTGATGGGTACATCATACACTGTCAATGGCCACATGAGCCGAGGTAGAAGTCCAAACTGTAGGCACCATAGTTTTAGCTTTCCTGGCAACCCTGACTTCTCAATGTTCTCTAGGCCTCTGTTCAGTTCTATCCTTAATTCCTCCACCTGCTCCGAGTCTTTAAGGGTAGCGTGGTACCATTTTCCGAGACTTTTGACAGGCTTTTCGATCACGGTTGGAATTGGATCCTCATCTATGAAGAACATTTTCCCTGAACAACTGATATGCTTCTGGATTTGCTTGATTTTACTTTCATTCTAGCCCATTTAAGGTTATCATTAAGTTTGCTCAGCAGTCTTTTAGTACACGGAGCAGTTGTCGTCAATATTGTCATATCATCTTTCTCTTTGGGAATCAGTACTCCTCTGGCTCGATGACACGATCTGGGAATGATTTTGGGAATGTTTTTCCCATGCTAGCTTCAATCCAAAGGAAACGTGGGACATCGGGTGCATTTTTATACAGCCTGTAAGGTACTCCGTTTGGCCCTGGTGCCGATGCTGCTCCTGCATGTCTAACTGCATTTTTCACCTCTTTCCATTTTGGAGGGCTGGCGTCCATTTGCTCGACTGGGTCCTCAATTGATGGAATATCTGCGGGAACTGTGAGTTCCTCGTGCATTTTCTCGTCTGTGTGAGTTTCCTTTAGGTGGGACTCCAGTTCCTGTTTGGTGGTTTTAAGCGTTCCGTCTATTGCTTTGTTAAACAAGGACTTAGTAAACTTGAAGGGGTCTTTGAAGAATTGACTCCTTGCTCGTTCTTTCTTCTTTCGGTTTCTTCGTAGGTTCTCGGCTCTCCTCAATGTTGACAACCGCTTCTTTAAGCTGTCCTGCAAGTCTTTAATGCCTGCCTTTTCTGATTCAGACGCCTTTTTCCATTGCTTTTTTAATAGCCTTCTTTCTTTTACTAGCTTGTCGATCTCTTGTTGCCTCCTCGATTTTCTTGGTTCCACCTGGGTTTTTTTTAAGTTTCTCCAGTAGCCCAAATCTCTCCTTTCCATAATCATATATGATATCCTCTATTTTATCTAGCTTCCTTTCCACTGTGCCCCTTAGCTGTTCAAGTGTCTTTTTCAGATCTATGTTAATAGAGTCCCAAACATTCTTTTCATTCTGATGGCAGCGGCACTTTACTTTAGTTTATCCCCTTGTCTTTCGGTGCTTGTGTTTGCCGCCTCAGTGCTGGAGTTGTTGATGGCCTGCGGACTTTGGTTTGTGTCCAGCCGCTGGCCTTCATTCGACTTACTTGCTTGACTTCTTAAAAAGTACTGGTCAATGCGATGCTCCTGCTTCTTCCTACTTAGGCACCCTTTCTTACTTTGGTGTATTCTCAGGCCCCTTACAGTTGTTACCTTTTCCCAGCCACAAGGGCAGATCTGGTGACTTTTACCTATGATTGCATTGGTTTCTGAAGTGCTTCTCGTGCTCATAGTCGTTGCGTTGCTTAGGGTCAAAACCATGTTATCAGTATGTGAGTCATCTTCCGCCCCCGCTCTCGCAGACTCTGGGGGTATTTTCACTTTAGTTTTGTTAGTAGCTTTTTGCGGGTGCACTCAGTCCACAGATTAGTGTTTAGTGCTGCAGACATGAGTTGCTAGCCCATGTCTGCCCCATTGGGGTCTATTCCCTCCGGTCAGCTGTCTCTCCAATCTGTCACAAGGACTTTCCCTTGTTGTCAGTTATTCTATTCACAACAGTCACCAGAAAACCATCTGGATGGGACATTTCAATATACACAGGATAGGATGTTATAATATCCATTATGCCATATTCCAAGATGAGCACTTCAAAAGACAATATTTTAGAATGGACTTGGGTTGAGAGCAGATATGTCATTGGGGTTATCAAGTGGGCACCCTCCATCCCAGATGTTTCGTTAATTTGAGCCCACGACACCTCCAGAAGGCTTTACGGTGAGCAATGACGTCTCAGAGCCACCCCCCTCTATATACGCTCTCGGCACGGCCAGATATAAAAAAAAACTAAAAAAAGTTGTGTATTAAACTTAGAGATATCCCTATACCTATCCCTAATTCCCATTCCTGCAGGCTTTCAATGCCAACTCTGGAGGGACACTTACCACCTGAAAAGAAGATCATCTGAAATACCATACCTGATAAAATGATTGAACTACAAATGGCAGATGACAGTGATGCACTCTTGGAAAGATGTTTAAATACAGTCACTGTTCACCAGTTGCTGTTTCTCCACTTCGCTGGTTCCAAAGTCTAAGAGCCTACACAGCAGAAGCTCATTTGTGTATTCATCAGCTAATGGTTAATCCATGTTTTCCTGATGTTAGAGAAGCCATTTGACACAACGTCAGTTTGAGGTCGTTGGACTTACGGGAAATCCCAGCGAGGCTTGGAATGAGAGAGAGAGAGAACATATGTATACACATGGTAAAAAGACAGAGAGAGAGACAGAGAGAGAGAGAGAGAGAGAGAGAGAGAGAGAGAGAGAGTGAGTGTGAGAGAGAGAGAGAGAAAGAGAGAAGCGGTCAGAGGAGAGCAAGTACAGATAGACCTGCGAGCAGGAGAAGATAAGAGGGGCGATAGTGAAAAAGCGGACAAACCGACGGACACACTGACAGACAGAAGGACACACTGACAGACAGACAGACAGACACACGGGCACACTGACAGACTGACAGACACACTGACAGACACACTGACAGACAGACAGACACACGGGCACACTGACAGACTGACAGACAGACAGACAGACACACAGACAGACAGACAGACAGACAGACAGACAGAGTCAATGAAGACCCACCTGTGCGTGCTCCTGTTTCTGCTGATGTTATGTGGAGATTCAGGTCAGTATCAAACATATTCACTCTAGTACTCGGTTCCATGGCAGTTAAAAACACCAGTACACTGTTCTCTGGGAGATGTAGTCAATATGACAGTATTAGACATCTCGCAATATTAGACATGTTAATGCCAGTGAACAGTTTTCTGGAATATGTAGTCCTTACATTATTAAACTTATTAACTCCAGTTCACTATTCCATGGTACGTTATTAAACGTCTTAACTCTAGTACACTGTTTTCTGGGAATTGTAGTTCTTACAGCGTTACTTTCTCTGTGAGATGTAGTCCTGTTCTCTGGGAGATGTAGTGTGTTCTCTGGGAGATGTAGTCTGTTCTTTGGGAGATGTAGTGTGTTCTCTGGGAGATGTAGTCCTGTTCTCTGGGAGATGTAATGTGTTCTCTGGGAGATGTAGTCTGTGCTCTGTGAGATGTAGTGTGTTCTCTGGGAGCTGTAGTCCTGTTCTCTGGGAGATGTAGTCCTGTTCTCTGGGAGATGTAGTCCTGTGCTCTGTGATATGTAGTCTGTACTCTATGAGGTGTAGTGTGTTCTCTGGGAGATGTAGTCCTGTTCTCTGGGAGATGTAGTCCTGTTCTCTGGGAGATGTAGTCCTGTTCTCTGTGAGTTGTAGTGTGTTCTCTGTGAGATGTAGTCCTGTTCTCTGTGAGATGTAGTGTGTTCTCTGGGAGATGTAGTCTGTTCTCTGTGAGATGTAAGTGTGTTCTCTGGGAGATGTAGTCTGTTCTCTGGGAAATGTAGTCTGTTCTCTGGGAGATGTAGTCTTGTTCTCTGGGAGATCTAGTCCTGTTCTATGTGAGATGTAGTGTGTTCTCTGTGATATGTAGTGTGTGCTCTGTGAGATGTACACTGGGTATAAGAGTGTTGAGGTCAGAGTTCACTGGGTAGGTATAGGAGTGTTGAGGTCAGAGTTCACTGGGTAGGTATAGGAGTGTTGAGGTCAGAGTTCACTGGGTATAGGAGTGTTGAGGTCAGAGTTCACTGGGTAGGTATAGGAGTGTTGAGGTCAGAGTTCACTGGGTATAAGAGTGTTGAGGTCAGAGTTCACTGGGTAGGTATAGGAGTGTTGAGGTCAGAGTTCACTGGGTATAGGAGTGTTGAGGTCAGAGTTCACTGGGTAGGTATAGGAGTGTTGAGGTCAGAGTTCACTGGGTATAAGAGTGTTGAGGTCAGAGTTCACTGGGTAGGTATAGGAGTGTTGAGGTCAGAGTTCACTGGGTAGGTATAGGAGTGTT
>JAPMUY010008252.1:30000-32500 GCA_026901105.3 Galaxias olidus | reverse complement strand
TATAATCCCTCCACCTGGTCCTAGGTCTGCCCCGCGGCCTCCGCCCAGCTGGACGTGCCTGGAACACCTCCCTAGGGAGGCGGCCAAGTGGCATCCTTGCTAGATGCCCGAACCACCTCAACTGGCTCCTTTCTACGCAAAGAAGCAGCGGCTCTACTCCGAGTCAAGGGAGTTATCTATTTTTTTTCACCCAACAACAATGATACACTTTCATCAAAAGGGTCTGAAACACAACCAGTAAAGGGTTCACTAATGTGAAACTAGGTATCAATCTCGCCAATAAACACCAATGTCCACAGGTTGCATAAAGTTTACATAAGTAGGCCTATTGGTTTATTGAAATTTTTAAATGTCAATAGTGACTGACACATTGACACTGCAAAATGATCTATCGTTAACAACCACGAGATGGAGAGGCAGACCAGCCTGCAGCTAGGCCTACATGCTTAAAATGTTTTGTTAACATACATTTTACTAGTGTAAAGACTCAGAGAATAATACAAATGGCTTAAACAGAAGCGCAAAACGTACTCACCATAATAGTGAACGCGAACATGGTGGTAAACGGTATTCCACTGTGATCAGATGGCAAAGTAAAGCGAACATGGTGGTAAACGGTATTCCACTGTGATCAGATGGCAAAGTAAAGCGAACATGGTGGTAAACGGTATTCCACTGTGATCAGATGGCAAAGTAAAGCGTACATGGTGGTAAACGGTATTCCACTGTGATCAGATGGCAAAGTAAAGCGAACATGGTGGTAAACGGTATTCCACTGTGATCAGATGGCAAAGTAAAGCGAACATGGTGGTAAACGGTATTCCACTGTGATCAGATGGCAAAGTAAAGCGAACATGGTGGTAAACGGTATTCCACTGTGATCAGATGGCAAAGTAAAGCAAACATGGTGGTAAACGGTATTCCACTGTGATCAGATGGCAAAGTAAAGCAAACTACAGGATATTGTTCGTGATGCCGTGGCGTTTACGTGAGTAAGTTTTGCGCTTCTGTTTAAGCGATTTGTATTTTTATCTTTATATACAGTGCCTTGCAAAAGTATTCACCCCCCTTGGCTTGTTACTTATTTTGTTACAATATAACCTGTAATTTAAATGTTTTTTTTATCTGAATTTTATGTGATGGATCTGCACAAAATAGTCTAAGTTGGTGAAGTGAAATGAGAAAAAAATATATATTAAAAATTATTGGTAAAAATAAAAATCTAGAAATTGGCATGTGCATATGTATTCACCCCCTTTGCTATGAAGCCCCTCAAAAGTTCTGGTGCAACCAATTACCTTCAGAAGTAACATAATTAGTGAAATGAAGTCCACCTGTGTGTAATCTAAGTGTCACATGATCTGTCAGTATAAACACACCTTTTCTGAAAGGTCCCAGAGGCTGCAACACCACTAAGCAAGAGGCATCACACTATGAAGACCAAGGAGCTCTCCAAACAAGGGGACAAAATTGTTGAGAAGTACAAGTCAGGGTTGGGTTATAAAAAAATATCCAAATCTTTTATGATCCCCCGGAGCACCATCAAATCCATCATCTTCAAATGGAAAGAACATGGTACCACAACAAACCTGCCAAGAGAGGGCCGCACACCAAAACTCACAGACCGGGCAAGGAGGGCATTAATCAGAGAGGCAGCACAGAGACCAAAAGTAACCCTAAAGGAGCTGCAGAGTTCCACAGCAGAGACTGGTGTATCTGCGCATGGGACCACAATAGGCCGTACACTCCATAGAGCTGGGCTTTATGGAAGAGTGGCCAGAAAAAAGCCATTACTTAGTGTTAAAAATAAGATGGCACATTTTGAGTTTGCCAAAAGGCATGTGGGCGACTCCCCAAATGTATGGAGGAAGGTGCTCTGGTCAGATGAGACTAAAATTGAACTTTTCGGCCACCAAGGAAAACGCTATGTATGGTGCAACACATCCCATCACCCCAAGAACACCATCCCCACAGTGAAACATGGTGGTGGCAGCATCATGCAGTGGGGATGTTTTTCAGCAGCAGGGACTGGGAAACTGATTCGAGTCGAGGGAAAGATGGATGGTGCTAAATACAGGGATATTCTTGAGCAAAACCTGTTTCAGTCTGCCTGTGATTTGAGACTGGGACGGAGGTTCACCTTCTAGCAGGACAATGACCCGAAGCATACTGCTAAAGCGACACTCGAGTGGTTTAAGGCGAAACATTTAAATGTGTTGGAATGGCCTAGTCAAAGCCCAGATCTCAATCCAATTGAGAATCTGTGGTCAGTCTTGAAGATTGCTGTTCACAAGCGGAAACCATCCAACATGAAAGAGCTGGAGCAGTTTTGCCTTGAGGAATGGGCAAAAATCCCAGTGGCAAGATGTGGCAAGCTCATAGAGACTTATCCAAAGCGACTTGCAGCTGTAATTGCCGTAAAAGGTGGCTCTACAAAGTACTGACTTTAGGGGGGTGAATAGTTATGCACGCTGAAGTTTTCTGTTATTTTGTCCTATTT
>JAPMUY010008252.1:0-27500 GCA_026901105.3 Galaxias olidus | reverse complement strand
CAAGGAGGGAATTGGGACTTTAACACTGAAATGCCATATGACGCTAATGTGGACTTTGTGGACACTTTGGCATTAACCAATTCTGTTGACGTTTGTGAAAATGAGTATGTCATGTCATGAAGGATACATAGACTTCGAGGCATACACAATATAAGCCATGTAGTCCAGTTGTTTTGCTCTGTAGAGCGCCCTAACCCTCACCCTATCCAGAGGTCCGATATGTCAGTCTTTCCCCTATCATGCTTGCATGCTTGTCAATTGTTTTGTTGAGACTAAGAAAATCTCAAAGGGGGGAGTATATGGTGTTTTAGGGCTAAAAGTATATACCTCGTGTGTGTCATCAATGTCAAAGGTCAGTAAGTAGGCATACTGTTTTAGTTTTAGTTAACAAGTATAGTTATGAGAAAGGGCAGAGAGTGGGTCAAGTTCAAACCATCTTTATTATCCCCGGGGGGCAATTTGATTGACAGACAGCAGTAACAACTTAAGACAGACTAATGAATAGACAACATGGACAGAGTAAAACAAATCACATTGAAGTATTTAGAAGGCCAATGACAGCAGGGACAAATTAGTTTTTAAGTCTATCGGTCCTGTATCTTGGCAGATTATATCTGCGGTCTGACAGAAGCATCAAAAACTCCTTGGACAGAGCGTGGCTAGAATCAGCCAGGATTGACTGGGCGTTCTTCAAAGTCCTTACCTTGTATAAATGTGGGAGGTCGTTCAAGGTAGTGCCTGCAATTTTACTGCACACTTTGATGATACGCAGTAGTCTGTTTTTGTTTTTGAGGTTCAGTGACTCGTAGCAGCTGACAAAGGGAAATGTGAGGACTGATTCAATAAAACACAAATAAAACATCCTCATAAAAGTAGTATCAACATTAAAACTTTGAAGTTTGCAATAAGGGTACATGCGCTAATGGGCTTTAGTACACACTGCATCTACATGAAGCTCAAATGTCAGCTTGATATCAATTACAGTACCTAGATATTTGTACTGCTCCACTGTAAAGTTTCAGTACCTTGTAAGGTTTCAGTACCTTGTAAAGTTTCAGTACCTAGTAAAGTTTCAGTACCTTGTAAAGTTTCAGTATATTGTAAAGTTTCAGTACCTTCTAAAGTTTCAGTACCTTGCAATTATCAACATGCATACTTTTATGCTCTGAAGCGGTGCTTTTGAAGACTAACAGCTCCTCACTAAAATCATGGACATTAAAATGATTGGTGAATTCTGATCCCAATCCTAAGTTTACAATAGGTGAAGGGTGCCTGTTGTATTAGGGGGGTTGCACCAAGATCTACAGACACCAGGAGGCCCCAGGAAAAAGATGTAAAGATGTAAAGGGCTGTTGTTGACATCATGGACAGTCGGCAGAAGTTTAGAGGTGGACAAGAGGTGACCCTGTATGAGGGAACTTACTCTGCCGGCACAATTCAGTTACTGGGAGGATAACTCGGCTTAATTCAAATTCTGAATAAAATCTACTTTTTCGAATTCTTAACTCTTGACTCCTAGACGTTTCCTCTGAATTAGTTAAAGTTGAAGTATTTAGTTGTCTTAAAATCCATGACACTAGCTAACTGCAGTGTCTGTCAACTAGCACTGCTCCTTCTCTCCCCCACCAAACTAAAGACAGCTAGGTTCCTTAGCTAGGTTTGTTAGCTAGTTCTAACGTGTTGTGAGATCTATGTAGTGGGTTAGGGTTAGGCTGCTGTGGTGAATCTTGGGCGGGGTTTGTAGCTAGCTAGCTAGTAGCTACAGCTCCTGAAAGGAAGTGGACACATCACAAAAGGTTTCCCAAAAGTTGCCTAGCAACTCTGGTTGACTGTGTTCTGCTGTACTGGGTAAAACAAACAGATTGACAGGAGCATCACAAGCACAAATTAAACCGTGTTTTTTTTTTTTAGAGCAATCTTTGACCGGTGCACAATGTGGAAATGGGATTACGAACGTTTTGAGGAATTGTTTTGAGAATGTGTTATTTAAAACGTCATACTAAGTGTTTGCTGGAATGTTTTCTTTCCATTGTTTGTTGCCAAACTTCTCTTCACATGCTCAGAGTGGGTTGGTCAGCAAGGGGTCATTGAAAGGTGAAAGGTCAAGTGTCATCCATGAGTCAGTTGTCGTGGCATGTGGCTCTCAGGTCTCTTGCTACAACTCGCTTGTACACACACACACACACACACACACACACACACACACACACACACACACACACACACACAGCCCCCCCCATACACACACACACAGGCCCACACACAGCTCAAGGCAGGAGAAGACAGCCTTTTTTCTGGACTGAGGGATTGTTGGTCCAGTGATCAGGGTCAGAGTTCAATGGCTTCTTACACATTAAGCTGTCTACACAGACGATGCTGCGGAGTGTGTGTGTGTGTGTGTGTGTGTGTGTGTGTGTCTGTGTGTCTGTGTGTGCGTGTGTGTGTGTGTGTGTGTGTGTGTGTCTGTGTCTGTTTGTGTTTGTGTGTGTTTGTGTGTGTGTGTCTGTGTGTCTGTGTGTGTGTGTGTGTGTGTGTGTGCTTGCGTGCGTGCGTGCGTGCGTGAGTCTTTGTGCGTGCGTGCGTGCGTGCCTGCGTGTGTGTGAGCCCTGTGTTAAAGAGAGATGTGGGTTTGGGTCAATGATGTCCGCTCCTCGTTGATTTGTGGGCTGGGGTGTAGTACTGTCTGAGAGTGAGTGTGTGTGTGTCACTGTGTGTGTGTGTGTGTGTGTGTGTGTGTGTGTGTGTGTGTGTGTGTGTGTGTGTGTGTGTGTGTGTGTGTGTGTGTGTGTGTGTGTGTGTGTGTGGGCCTATGTGTGTATGTGTGTGTGTTAGTCAGACCTAATAACTATATGGAATTAGTCCCACCTTATAACTCTATGGAATTAGTCCCACTGTTTTAAATATGTCAGTATTTGTATAGGTGCACTATACACACACACACACACACATACTGTATGTATCTATACAATACCAGTGTGTGTGTGTGTGTGTGTGTGTGTGTGTGTGTGTGTGTGTGTGTCTATAAACAATACCTTAGACAAACACGTTGTCACCGGCATTCCTCAGACACACACACACATTGAATTGCCTTTGTTTATGAAATGTGCTATACAAATTATTTTGATTTGATTTTATTGTGATATAGTGGGACTAATTCCATAGTTATAACAGTGGGACTAATTCCATATAGTTATAACAGTGGGGCTAATTCCATAGTTATAAGGTGGGACTAATTCCATATAGTTATAACAGTGGGACTAATTCCATACAGACATTCTTACTTGTGACTGTTGTGTCTCCCTCAGACAGATGGACACACACTGCCCCCATGTGGTAAATAAGGAGCACTACATTTGATCATTTGATACATCCGTTCAAACAACCAACCTCACAGCGTATTATCCAACATTGCTTTTTTTTTTCTCAACATAGAATTCAACTAATTAACTTTTTTTAAGATTATAGAGAGATGCAACTGCAACAGTTGTTTTTGCCATTACTATGGGGTTGTTATTGTAGCAATACTATTTGCAAATGCGAGTGTAGAGTTGTGTATCTGTATCTCAATCTGTGCGTGCGTAATCAGATTGGCAAATGTGTACTGAGACTTGTGAATGTGCACAGGGATCTGCAAATGTGCATTCCGAATCCATGCGTGCGTAATCAGGTTTGTAACTGTGTATAAAAAATATCCGTCTGTATTCAGATTTGCAAGTGTATTGAGAGTTGTATATGTGTAGACAAATCTGTGAATGTGTGCATAGATCTGTAAATGTGTAGACAAATCTGTAAATACGTACGTGGATATTAATGGCTAAAAGTCTAAGTATTTTTGCTGCAAGAGCTGAAAATACAAACAAGCATAAGTTACAACTCACGCGGGCCTCTCAATTGGATGTGTTTTTACACGTGACTTTTGCTACACTTCTAGTGACAGAGATCTGTGCGTGTGTGGCGATTCGTCTGTGTGTCGAGGTTTGTCTGTGTGTCAGTAGAAATGTCTATGACTCCCAAGGTGCACTTCGACATGTAACATCCAATCAACACGTTTAAAATCATGTCACATGAGTCGTTTATTTGAATATACACATTATATTAAAGGTGCAGTATGTAAGTTTGAATTTCTAGCTATAAATTACATTTTTTATGGTTTTTTTACGTTTATTACATACCTCCTGGAGGATATCATTATACCAAATGCTTAGAGAGAAGGTGCGCTGTATATGCGCGCCCTGGGCCCTGTATTCAGCTTTTAAAACTCTAGGGACGCCCACCTATCCCCAACCAATCAGGAGAGTTTTTGCAAGGAGTAAGGGCTGTCAATCACCTCGCGTGCACACTCCTAGGTAAAATACATACATCGTCACACTCCAAACAAGACTGTTGTTACAATTCGCGTCGCAGTCAAAGTAGCAGCGGTGTGAACTAGTACTTGCAAGGCGGCTGAAGTCGTTGCATATCGTCGCAAAAGACTTGGCTTGTCATATCGCCAAGTGCAGTTTTAGAACGTTAGGAAGTATCGCACCAGATTTATGTCAAAAGGCATTATTCGTTTACCTGCATTACATGAATATGCAAAGAATGGCTTCCCTCAGAACAAGTAAGCTTGTTGTAGCCTACTATTCCCAGGGCAGATAGGACTGGATGGCCTAAAAAACTAAATAGAGTTGTAGTAATAAGTCACTGCTCCCAGAACTACAGTAGTTTAACTCTACGCTTGTTGTAGCCTACTGTTCCTAGGGCAGACAAGACGGCCTAAAAAGACTAAATAGTCCTCTCTGCCCCTAGAACCACCGTAGTTTAGCTCTGCCCAGGGCATGGACTGCCTCCAGACGACATAGAGTAGATGTGAAATAATTCCTCTCTGCCCCTATAGAACTGCCGTAGTCTAACTCTTCACTGAGAACGGGAAAAACAAAGTATAGCTTCCATCAGATGTTCATTATGATGTGGTGGGGAATGAAAATAATTTGCGCCAGACTTGCTCACCCAACATATTACGACAGACTTGCTCACCCAACATATTACGACAGACTTGCTCACCCAACATATTACGACAGACTTGCTCACCCAACATATTACGACAGACTTGCTCACCCAACATATTACGACAGACTTGCTCACCCAACATATTACGACAGACTTGCTCACTCAACATATTACGACAGACTTGCTCACCCAACATATTACACCAGACTTGCTCACCCAACATATTACGACAGACTTGCTCACCCAACATATTACGACAGACTTGCTCACCCAACATATTACGACAGACTTGCTCACCCAACATATTACGACAGACTTGCTCACCCAACATATTACGACAGACTTGCTCACCCAACATATTACGACAGACTTGCTCACCCAACATATTACGACAGACTTGCTCACCCAACATATTACGACAGACTTGCTCACCCAACATATTACGACAGACTTGCTCACCCAACATATTACGACAGACTTGCTCACTCAACATATTACGACAGACTTGCTCACCCAACATATTACACCAGACTTGCTCACCCAACATATTACAACAGACTTGCTCACCCAACATATTACGACAGACTTGCTCACACAACATATTACGACAGACTTGCTCACCCAACATATTACGACAGACTTGCTCACCCAACATATTACGACAGACTTGCTCACCCAACATATTACGACAGACTTGCTCACCCAACATATTACGACAGACTTGCTCACCCAACATATTACGACAGACTTGCTCACCCAACATATTACGACAGACTTGCTCACCCAACATATTACGACAGACTTGCTCAAACACATAGGACACACAGACCGACTCCAGTTGAATTGGCAGTGACTGGTCAGGGCACTGATGGGAGGATGCGGTTTTTTGATGGTGGGAGGAAACCGGAGTACCCGGAGGAAACCCACACAAACACGGGGAGAACATGCAAACTCCACACAGAAAGGCCCTTGTACGGAGGACTGAGATACAGATACACAACTCTCTACCTGCATTTGCAAATAGTTTTGCTACAATAATGCCCCCATACAGAAGACCTAGTTCAGGGGTGAACTACTCCTCTGTCTTTCTGGTCTATGCAGCTGTGTCGCGTTCGTTCATTCTGAAGGACAGACTACTTCTCTAAGTTCAATAAAGCTTTAATAAAAAACTCTGCAATGATACATTCAAATTACAACGGTACCGAGGGCTGACACTGGGTCAAGAAATGGCAGTCTGCGAGCAGTTAGCTGCAACCACCACCGCCAATGCCAGACAGATCATAGTACACACATTAAATTTATAGTCAGATTTGGATGCGTTTGATAATGTGTGTGCAAGACTAGGTGGGGAGGGTGCACTTGGTTTAGACTCGGCTCTCCCTTGTTGGTGCACTGGGCTTGTCCAAGCCCCTTGGCAACACGGCACTTTGAAGTCGCTTGTGGAGAAACCCTCCTTATTCTGGCCTCTCACATAGATAAATCACCTGTCCTCTCAAGGCTGAGAAGCAGATAGTAGTAGCCACTTCGGTTTCTGATTTTCTCTCTGCGTGAGACAAAGCTTTCATATTCGGATGTTTTGCTAAAGCTGCAGCTAAATCATAATGCGCATGTTATAAAAGTTCAATCCTGACAATGTGTGCAGTAAGAGTATGTGTATGTGTACAGTAAGTGTGTGTGTGTGTGTGTGTGTGTGTGTGTGTGTGTGTGTGTGTGTGTGTGTGTGTGTGTGTGTGTGTGTATGTGTTATCATAAAAGTTAAACCCTGACATAAGCACAGTGGGGGGGGGGGGGGGGGGGGGGGGGGGGGGTATACAAATTTTCTAAAGTAAAACCCTAACAAATCCCTCCTTTCACACCTTTTAAAGTGTGACACAAAAGAAAAATTTTATAAATGTAATAAATGTAATAGATGCAAGGGGAAACTTAAGATGCCCTCCTTTCACACCATTTAAGGTGTGACATAAAAGCTTAAATAGTAATAACATTTAAGGTGTGACATAAAAGCTTAAATAGTAATAACATTTAAGGTGTGACATAAAAGCTTAAATAGTAATAACATTTAAGGTGTGACATAAAAGCTTAAATAGTAATAACATTTAAGGTGTGACATAAAAGCTTAAATAGTAATAACATTTAAGGTGTGACATAAAAGCTTAAATAGTAATAATAATGCTTCATACGACGTCTTCGTACTCCTAGGGGTCAGGGTAGAGAAAGGAGCGGAGGCTAGTCATGGCATTTGTGATTGGGGATCGGGGGGATTTTCCTCGGAGAGGGCGGTGGTAATTCGACGGTTTATTAGGGTGAGGATACAGGGGACACAACAACACCCACATAGGGTGAGGATACAGGGGATACAACACCCACATAGGGTGAGGATACAGGGGATACAACAACACCCACATAGGGTGAGGATACAGGGGATACAACACCCACACAGGGTGAGGATACAGGGGACACAACAACACCCACATAGGGTGAGGATACAGGGGACACAACACCCACATAGGGTGAGGATACAGGGGACACAACAACACCCACATAGGGTGAGGATACAGGGGATACAACACCCACATAGGGTGAGGATACAGGGGACACAACAACACCCACATAGGGTGAGGATACAGGGGACACAACACCCACATAGGGTGAGGATACAGGGGACACAACAACACCCACATAGGGTGAGGATACAGGGGATACAACACCCACATAGGGTGAGGATACAGGGGACACAACAACACCCACATAGGGTGCGTATACAGGGGATACAACACCCACATAGGGTGAGGATACAGGGGATACAACAACACCCACATAGGGTGAGGATACAGGGGACACAACACCCACATAGGGTGAGGATGGCAATGAAGCCTGCAATAGAGACTAGTAATGAGATGGTCAAGGTTTTCCACTTCCCGAACATGGAATGTAGCCGATCGCCCAGGATAGAATCGATACCTGAGTCCTCGGCCATTTGGGCTGATAAGGTTCCAAGACCATCTAGCGCTCGGGTGACGGATCCATCGGGGGCAGTGTTGTTGGGAACAAATGTACAACATGACGAGCCAAACATGGCACAGGCTCCGCCTTTTTCCGCTAACAGCATGTCTACGGCCATTCTGTTTTGTACTGCCATAAGTGAGGTGGATGCTAATTGTTCTGACAAACCAGCTACTGCATCACGGGTCAAATTAGAGCGGCGCTGGACATTGTAGTGTATGTAATGGATTCGGTTCCAGATGAATATGGAAATCGATATCTGCCCACCCCCATTCTTCTTCTCTTCCTGAACAGTGGACGATTTTGCATCAATGTAGCTGGACTGTGGTGGTGACACCCTGGGTTAGATTCACATAAACTGTGGGCTCGGGCAGACGCAAAGATCGTCTAGTGCGGGGATGGGGGCCAGAGGAGTTAGAGGGGGGGGTGAAGGGTAGGGGGAAAGGGTAGAGTTGAGGGGGGTCAGATGTGGTGGTTTGTGGGTTTGAAGGTCCCACCAAATCAAGGGGAGAGTAATGAGGAAGGATAAGAAGGCCAAAACACATAAGACCTTTGGGTCCCCCCATAGGTCTCCTTCTACTCAGGAGTTGATACATGGTGCTGGTCTTTTAACAGTTAGCCAATGGGTCTAAGAATTGTCTGCCAGTGGTTCCAAATCAGTTCTTACTTCTCGTAAAGTCCGAGAAGGGGGCTCAGCGGGTGCACAATGTGTGAGGGGGTGCCAATTTGCTCCTGCCTTACCTTTTACTTGGACTGTGTGTGAAGTGTGTTCTGTCACTTTCCACGGCCCTGTCCACCTGGGCTCAGTCCACTTTCTCTTGTGGACTTTCACCCTCACCCAATCGCCCACTTTTACCTGTGCAGGATGGCCCTCTGGAGCTGCTTCCGGAAACTGGCCTACCCGTTGGACCTGTGTGGACAAAACTCAGATAAGGTCAGTCAGTGCACGCATATTGTAGTCGTCAGTCTCTGTTTGCCACACATCCAACATAGGTACATCCCCAGCCTCCCTTGGAGGTCCCGGCATGGGACGACCAGTAAGCAGCTCATGAGGAGAAAGGTGGTGAGCTCCTCATAGACATAAGAGCCAGAGGCAATGCATCCAACCATGTTCACTTAGTGTTGAGGCATGCCTTGGCAATTTTCCGTTTGAGTGTCTGGTTTGCTCTCTCCCCCAGGCCCTGTGACGCTGGGTGGCGAACGGAGCCGAATCTCTGTGTAATTCCCAGAGCTAACTCAACTTTCTCTAGCTCCCTGTTACTGAAATGAGAACCATTGTCTGATCCTATTTTTCTGGGAACTCCATAGCGGGGGATGAGCTCATTCTTTAGCCATTTGATCACAGTCTTAGAATCTTCCTTTCTGCAAGGGATGGCCTCCACCCACTTGGTGAAGAGATAACGATACCCTCTGGTTCTATTCTCCACTCCCATAGCCGTGAAATCGATGACTAGTTCTTTGAAAGGTGCGTCTGGCACAGGATAGTGTCCTATTGGACAATGATATGGGCGTGCTGGGTGAAGAGAGTTGCAGGTATTGCATTCTTGGATGTAGTTGTCCACTAATGCCTTCATGTGAGGGTGCCACCACAGCTTTTCGATGTTTGTTTGGGTAGCTCTGTTGCTTACGTGTGTTGGTCCATGTGCTTTAGTAATAGATGGCACAGTTCAGCAGGTACAACCACTCTTCCATCGTGTGATCTCCAGAATCCGTCAGTTTTCCTGGCTCCATGTGTCTGGTTGTGTTCGTATGGGCCAGCTTTTCTTTTTTGCGGTATCAGTCCAGAGTCTAGGGTGTGTGCTTCTTCTCCTTGTTGTTCAACCACTGCATAGGAGACTACGTTTCCTCCTTCTCCTTTGTAGCAGCAACCGTCTGTGAATAGAGTCAGCTCTGCCTGTTCCAGTGGGGAGGTGGCGAGGTCAGGTCTCAACTTTAGATCCTTTTTGGCTTTCTCCTCGCAATTATGCGGCAAATGGGTGTCTGATGTCATTCCGGCAGCCATGTTGGCCGTGCTTGCTTCATAGGTAATGTGGAGTGGTTGTAGTACGTTGGAAATTTTTATTTTCCTGGCTGTTGAGAAGGTGAATGCTTTTGAGGACAGATACACTGTCACCCCGTGTACTGTGTTGACTTTTAGTGGATGGCACATCACTATGTGTCCTGTTTTCTCCACTGCTTTTGTAATGGCTGCCAGGTGCCTGGCGCAGCCTGTCTGTCCAAGTTCGATGTTATCTAGTTTGGAATTGTAGTACATCAATGGTCTCCTTCTCCCCTCCTTTTTCTGAAACAGCACAGCATTCATCACTCCCCCCGTTTCAGAAACATCAAGGTAGAATGGGGACTCGTAGTCCGGTGAGGCGAAATGTGCAGCTTGACCCAGGCTCTGCTTGCTAAGTGTAAAAGCAGCCTCGGCCTCGGGCGTCCAGATGAGGGTCGCGGTGAGGTTGCGATTACCCGCAGCGGCGACAATGTCAAGGAGGGGTTGGGTGAGGTCGACATAGTCAGGAATGTGGTTTCTGCTGTAGCCCGTCAAGCCAAAAAAAGCCAGCATCTGTTGCACTTTGACAGGCTTGCCATGGGTTAGGATGGAGGTGCGTTGTGAGTTGGTGAGGGTAAGGCAGTCAGCAGAGATGAGACGGCCTAGAAAAGTCACCGTTCGCCTCACAACTCGGACCTTCTCTCGTTTGATCTTGTAGCGACACAAGGCCTGTTGTCTCAACATAACAGTGGTGGCCTCTATGGTTGTTTCAGCAGTGGGCGCGGCCAGCAACAAGTCATCTACATATTGGATGAGAGTGACCCCTCCCGGGAGCTCGCGTGAGCTGAGGTCTTCCTTGAGGGCTGCGTTGAACAAGCCAGGGCTGTCCCGATACCCCTGGGGTAAGCGGTTATAGGTGTACTGTTGGCCCTGGAAAGTAAAGGCAAATATGTTCTGTACTTCTGGGTCTAGTGGCAGACAGAAGAAGGCATTGGCCAAGTCCACCACTGTGAAGTACTTGTGGGATGGACATGGGTTTTGGACTGCAAGATATGGATCGGGTACAGGACTGATATCTGGCACAGTGGCGTTGTTGATGAGTCTGAGGTTGTGGACCATTCTCCAGCCTTTGTTTTCTGCTGTGGGAACCGGTAAAATAGGAGTGTTCCACCGCGACTGGGTTTGTCTGAGTACTCCTGCTTCTAGGAGGCCATTGATGGTGGCAGAAATGCCTTCTGATTGTTCAGGCTTCAGGCGGTATTGTCTTTGCCAAACGGGCAGTTGTTCAGATAGGGTGGTAACTGTGACCAGGTGGTGGGTGATCCAACCCACATCATATGGCCCTGACGACCACAAGTATTGTGGGATCTGGGCCAACTTGTTGGCAGCATCTGGATGATCTGTGTGTTCGCGGCCATGGTCACGGTCCAGCTCCTGAGCTTCAAGCAGGCCTAAGTCAGTCCCCATGTGGCGTATCTTATACATGGAACCATACGTGGAGACTGATAAGGGAGGTGACTGGGTTTGGACCCACGTCATTTGAAGGGCCCGCTTAACCATTGGTCCTAGAGAACGTGCTTCGTGACCGTCTCTGATGGCGAGAGTCACATGTGGGACCGAGTCGTCCAGGGCGAACCACTGTTTGTGGGAGTCTGTTAAGAGACAGTGGGCAGCCACTCCTTCAGTGCCCACATAGATGGGGCCGATCAGGAGTTCTTCCTTCTGACCTTCTTTCTCCTCGTCCCAACCGTCCTCATAAGACTCATCGGGCGATCGGATATAGTTGTATGTACAATGCAGGGGATCGTGTGGGGGAAATAGGGGTTTATTTCCACGATCCACTTCTTCCTGTCCATGTAGGTTCTTTGTATTCCTGGAGTATCTGGGACCGTTGTGAGCAATCTGCTCCAAAAGACCTTGGTTTTCTGTTTGAGGGGTGCTGGTTCCAGGGCCATGTACATGTTTCGGCCTGTCTTGGGTGGGTGGGGAGTTGCTTTTAGGGTGAGACCCCGGAAATCACAGTAAATATTGAGGCCGAACTGGGACAACAAGTCCCGGCCCAAGAGGTTGACGGGGCAGCTAGGTACGAACAGGAACTGATGTACCAAAATTTGGGATCCTATTTTAGTGGCCAATGGTTCGGTAAAATGCTGAATTTGGGGTTTTCCCGAGTATCCGATGATGGCGAGGGTTTGATTTGAGAGTGTGGTCTGACTGCGCATAGTGGTCAGGCACGAGGCAGAAGCCCCAGTGTCGACCATTCATTTAACTTCCTTGCCACCTATTGTGCAGGTCACCATTGGTTCATTTAACTTCCTTGCCACCCATTGGTTCAGTTGTGGGGGTATGGGACCTGCACTGGGCACACGGCCTCTTCATTCGTTGTAGCGGTCGTACTGGGGATCGTCCAACTCGTCCCCATAGGACCACAGGGACATTGGCGTTTGGTGAATGGGCCCAGGCGGGGGTCGTCCCCTTCCTCTTCCTGCCTGGCCTCCTCTGGTGGGGGTCTGGCCTCTTCCTGAGTAAGATTGTGGTTGCTGCAGATGGTATTGTTGCTGCAGTTGGTGAGGTTGCTGATATGGAATAGATATGGTTGTTGATATGGCTGCTGATATGGCTGCTGATATGGCTGCTGATATGGCTGCTGATATGGCTGCTGATATGGCTGCTGATATGGCTGCTGATATGGCTGCTGATATGGTCCTGCAGGCCCTTGGGGTCCCGCAGGTGGAGGTGGGGCTGTTGGGCAGTCTTTTCGCCAGTGGCCTGGGTCGTGACAATAGAAACAACCCTTAGGCCGCATAGTTTGTCGTGGGCTGGGACTAAGCGGGCTGGGACTAAGCGGGCTGGGACTAAGCGGGCTGGGACTAAGTGGGCTGGGACTAAGCGGGCTGGGACTAAGCGGGCTGGGACTAAGCGGGCTGGGACTAAGCGGGCTGGGACTAAGCGGGCTGGGACTAAGCGGTGGGCCGAGCTCAGACTGTAGATGGTGCTCCAGTCTGGTCTGTGACTGCAGAAGCCCCTCCTGGGCTTCCTGGTGATCCATTAATATGTTGTTTACTTTCTCCTTGTAGGTTAGCTCTTTGTGAGTGGCTGGAGATGTGAAAACAGTGGAGATAACACAAGCAATTGCAGGCAAATAAATTGAAGGATGTGTGTTTCTATGTCCCTGAGTTGCTTAGCCCAATTGTGGAATTCACTCATTAGCATTGAACATTGAGGGGAAGAACAGCTTGCCATGGATTGGCCAAATTTATTTGCAAACCGGATATATAATCAACCCATTTGACTTCTTGTAGTTGAGACTTACAACTTTAGATTTGTTCAAGCATGTAAAATGCAGTGTCAGTGCCTTTTTTGGTTTGCTTTTACAGACAAATGTATGGTTTAATGAAGGGAGGAAGCGGTTTGGCACAACCCCACTGTGCTTGTTGGTGTGGGTTGGTACAGACAAACCCACACCCACATTTCACTTTTCAGGTAGTGGTATTACGGTTGAGTTCTGAAATGTTCATATGTTCAAGACTGATAGGCAGCCTTTCACTGGAGGAGGTAACTCCAGTCGATATTTATATTTCTAAGATTTCGTTTTAATCCCAATGTTCATGGCAACATCTGTTTTTTTTGTTTTGTAGATCCATTCTTAGGCTTATATCTACATGCCTTGATGCCATTCTTTATATAGCCTTCCTATCAATTGTTTTTAAGCTCAATAATAAACACAGATAGCATTTGACCGTAATTTTTCCCATTTGTCCGGGACATTGAAATCTACATGTAGACCAGCACCAATTATTGGGAAACGCCGGTTTGGACATATTATATTATATACATGGGAAAATGTGTCCAAAATATTGACTGGCACTGTATATGGCTTACATGTTGGGCAGGTTTGAACTTACCCATTTGGCAAAAAAGCTTGTTTTCCAAATGGTGCTTAACCAATTTCTCATCTCATCATCAAAAAAAGTCTTCATATAGTCTGGACCTAGGGTACATTAAGGATGCAATGTACATTAAGAGTGGCTTCCACTCGTAGGCCACGAACTCATAAGAGATGCAAGTAGACCAAATGTTTGGAAATTGTTGTTCATAGTTTTGTGAAGCTGAACCCTCCCTAATAGGCCTAGTAGTTAGAGCAGCGTTTCATATGGATTACCTGTCAGAAGTATGTGTTGTGTTGGGGAGAAGCACACATTGGAAACTAGACTATCACTAACTAAGCAATGGTTAAGACTTCTGGGTTTTAAAAATCTGTGTTAGTCCAATAGGCTATTATTTGGTTATCGGGTTAGACTCAGTAACATGCTTTGTCATAACAGTAACAGGCGTAAATCCTTTAATGTTTCATGCACTGATACGTTCTAAACGCCTCCATTTTATGTTGTCATTTAGATTCAGCTTTAATGTTTGTCGTGTTAATTCAGGTTCCACTGGAATTGTGTGGAGGGAGACTACCTTTCTGACTGTGTTGGCCCATGCTGCTATTAAAAGGCTGTTGTTTGTCACAGTTGGCAAATAAAGGATGTGATAATAGCAAATGCTGGTTCGCTCCTACGTTATTTTCTTTTAAGTTTATAACTTCTTATCTTCAAGCATCACTTGTATGGTGGCGTAGAGTGGTAGCGCGTGAATGCCGTAATTTCGGAAATTTCTGTTTTGACCAGGCTCGACCTATTTTTCTTATATTATTTGTGTGGTCGAATATAAAATCATTTTGGAACTTAAAGAGCTTATAGTTGTACTGAAACTGAAAATTGAGCCTACCCTCCAAATGGGCTACCTCAATTGAATAGTATGAGGTAGCCCATTTTGACAGGGAGAAATTACTGCTCATGCGCTACCCTGTTTTGAACTAAATGCATACTTTTTGAACACATTAAAGCATTGTGGGTGAAAGCCTGACCTTGCTGAAAATAAAACCAAACGGTAGTACTTCATCTTCATATTTGTCCACCATTATATTATGATGAAGAGGCACTACCGATCTAGCGGCAATAAGCCCCCTTGTCAACAAACAGGGTTTGGACCGCAGTCCGCTTGTGCTGCAGGGGCAGGTTCTGCGCGCTAAGGCGGTCAGTCGAATAACTGCGATGCATCACATCGCATTTGCGCAGGGAAATGCATTTCTAGTTGTTTATAATGTTCATCAGACTAAATAGCTTCGTTGGAACAACACCTCACGTTTGTTTCTTCAGAACAAGGTTCCACTGTTTCCTTTCGTTTGTGCCGCACCGACAATATCTGGAGGAATTAGAATGAATCCGTGGGCAAACGTTTCAAAGCCTCAGACATTGAAAACATATGAAGAGCCACTTGAGTGTTCACACACCTTGGACCAACTTCTTCCCCTGCAGTATTCAGTAGAGCCATATGTCAATTTACATGATTGGCCTGTACAAGTTAGTCATATACTGTCTGGGGTAAGACAGTTACCCAGAATGCTCTGTCTGTAGTCTTGAATAAAGCCTTTCAAGTTCTTTAAAGATATTTCCGCAATTCCACTGGTTACTGACCAGTCAGTTCACACGACTCCATCGGTCAGGCCAAATTCTGGAATGAAGCCAAACCATCAAGTCCACTACATTTTCAATGAAGGTTTCTGGTTTGAACAGCCAGCTCCACACTGTGGGGTCCAGTACCTCCACCAGAGAGAACAGCCAGCTCCACACTGTGGGGTCCAGTACCTCCACCAGAGAGAACAGCCAGCTCCACACTGTGGAGTCCAGTACCTCCACCAGAGAGAACAGCCAGCTCCACACTGTGGGGTCCAGTACCTCCACCAGAGAGAACAGCCAGCTCCACACTGTGGAGTCCAGTACCTCCACCAGAGAGAACAGCCAGCTCCACACTGTGGAGTCCAGTACCTCCACCAGAGAGAACAGCCAGAATCTAAATCCTCATCAACACCTTATCGGGGTGAAAGGGTAAGTGTTCAGAACCATCGTGGATTGATGCTGTAAGCAGACATGTTAAATACACAGTAACCATGACCACAGCCAAAAGCAATAGTATGTTGGACGTAGAAATACTGTTTAAAAATATTAAAGTAAATGTGATTTTTACATCTTTTGAAAAAACAAACCATTGTTGGTGGTTATGTATTAATGGTCATATCATTCATAAATTGTTGTGTGATCAATGATTAAACATTAATTTGTGATAAACTCACCCTTGTGTATCTTTGTACAGTATTGTTTTCTTGCTCCCCCCCTCTCACTCTCTTTCTCTCTCTCTCTCTTTTTCTTGCTCCCCCTCCCTTAATCGGTCTCTCTCTCTCTCTCTCTCTCTCTCTCTCTCTCTCTCTCCCTCACCCTCTCTGTCCCCCTCCCTTACTCTCCCTTCCTCCCTCACCCTCTCTCCCCCTCCTTTACTCTCTCTCTCTCTTCCTCCCTCCCTCACCCTCCCTCCCTCCCTCCCTTACTCACCCCCCCATTCTATCTCTCACTCTCTCTCTCTCTCTCACACTCTCCCTCCCTCTTTCTCTGTCTCTTATAAGGCCCTAGGAGAATGGCGTCTCCTCTGGTACAGTCTTCTATTGAAGCTCGGGAGGGCGGCCATGTTGTTGCCCCTGTCTTCAACAACTGTCAGTTTGCGGCTGACGTGCAGTTGACTGTTCACGGTAAAACCACGTCACCAAATAACGTCACGTCCTCAGCCATTTTAAGATGAGATATATCACAATGGACTGCAGGGCAAACAGACAACTAGTGTTTTATTAATAGTGTTAATCCTTTAGACATCAACTGTTCACATTTGGAGATGGAGACTCCAAACATTATACACATTAATATTATGGAAATAGGTTTGATGTATTTTTAAATCCCAAACCAATTAGCTTGGTCCCTCCCCTAAAACCAGATGAAAAATGGAGAGTCATCTTTTTCCATTTGGTTTTCCTACTGAGCTGGAATCGTTTTTAACTGTCAACTTGTGGACTGTGTCTCCCTCTAGTGGACACAAACTCAAAAGCTGAGGTCAGCCTGTTTGAGGAAGTGGAAATATCAGATAAATCGTGAACTCATTTGATTTTTAGTAAAACACCTTGTCACTAACTCTCTTCCCTTTCTCTCTCTTTCATTCTCTCTCTCTCTCTCTCTCTCCCTTTCACCCTGCCCCCTCTTTTCTCTGTCTCACATTCTGTGTCTCTGTGTAAAGGTCATCCAGCGTCCATCCCTTCAGACAAAGGTGACAGAAGAGAAATCTAAATATTCAAACTGATGGACACACTTTGTTTAAACTGAAGATATTAATGGTATGATGTGTTATTCTTTATTCTCTGAATCTCAGGTCAGAAGAGTTTGAAGTGTTGTGGCGGGCTGAAATCCTGTTTGTTCCAGCAGTGTCAGTATGTTTATGAGGGAGAGGCCAGGGAAGGACAGTCCTCTGTCAGATCTTCACTGATCTCTACATGACAGAGGGAGGATGGGCTACTGATGAACATGAGATGAGGAATATGGAGATGGCCTCTCCTCCAGGGAAGGACAGTCCTCTGTAAGATCTTCACTGATCTCTACATGACAGAGGGAGGATGGGCTACTGATGAACATGAGATGAGGAATATGGAGATGGCCTCTCCTCCAGGGAAGGACAGTCCTCTGTCAGTAAGATCTTCACTGATCTCTACATGACAGAGGGAGGATGGGCTACTGATGAACATGAGATGAGGAATATGGAGATGGCCTCTCCTCCAGGGAAGGACAGTCCTCTGTCAGTAAGATCTTCACTGATCTCTACATGACAGAGGGAGGATGGGCTACTGATGAACATGAGATGAGGAATATGGAGATGGCCTCTCCTCCAGGGAAGGACAGTCCTCTGTAAGATCTTCACTGATCTCTACATGACAGAGGGAGGATGGGCTACTGATGAACATGAGATGAGGAATATGGAGATGGCCTCTCCTCCAGGGAAGGACAGTCCTCTGTCAGTAAGATCTTCACTGATCTCTACATGACAGAGGGAGGATGGGCTACTGATGAACATGAGATGAGGAATATGGAGATGGCCTCTCCTCCAGGGAAGGACAGTCCTCTGTAAGATCTTCACTGATCTCTACATGACAGAGGGAGGATGGGCTACTGATGAACATGAGATGAGGAATATGGAGATGGCCTCCAAAACATCCTCAGGACAAGATACTCCAATCTGCTGCAATGACATCTTTCAACCTCGGCCTGGACGAGAGAAACCAACCAGACTTGTGCTGAGTCGGGGAGTGGCTGGGATTGGTAAAACTATGGCATCTCTGAAGTTCATTCTGGACTGGGCTGAAGAGCGAGAAAATCAGAATCTCCACTTTGTGTTTCCACTTCCTTTCGGAGAGCTCAATCTGATCATTAATATGAAAAAGGATTTTAGTTTAATTGAACTTATCCATCATTTCTTCCCATTGATGGAAAGTTCTGGAATATCTGACTACAGCAAGTTTGAAGTCTTGTTTATCTTGGATGGTCTGGATGAGTATCGGTTTCCCCTCAAATTCTCTGAAAATGTTATTTGGCGGGACAGCACAAAGCCCGCCTCAGTGGACGTGCTGTTGACAAACCTCATCAAGGGGAATCTGCTCCCCTCTGCTTACATCTGGATAACCTCCAGACCTGCAGCTGCCCATCAAATCCCTCGTGAGCATGTTGACCTGCTGACAGAGGTACGAGGGTTCAATGACCCACAGAAGGAGGAGTACTTCACAAAGAACATCAGTGATGAAGGTCTGGCCAGCAGAGTCATCACACACCTTAAGTCTTCAACGAGCCTCTTCATCATGTGTCACATCCCAGTCTTCTGTTTGATGGCCGCCTTTGTTCTGGAGAGACTTCTTGGTGAGTCACAGAGTGAGGAGATCCCAAAGACTCTGACTCAAATGTATATCTACTATGTGTCTTTCCATATGCAACGCCGCTGTGAGAGGGGTTCTGGAAAAAACGACACGGATCCTACATGGAAGAAGGACCCTGTGGTGTCACTGGGGAAACTGGCTTATAGACAGCTTGAAAAAGGCAATTTGATATTTTATGAGGAAGACCTGACAGATTGTGGCGTTAACATAGAGGACGCCTCTGTAGTGTGCACCCAGATTGTTAAAGAGCATGTTGGGCTGTGGGGAAAGTCTAAGGAGAAAGTGTTCTGTTTTGTTCACCTTAGCGTTCAGGAGTTCCTGGCTGCCCTGTACGTCTATCTCTGTTTCTACAATGACAGAGAAGATGTGGTGAACGTGACACTGAAAGATAAAGTCAAACGAGTTTGTAATAGGACAACATCACGGTTTCTTCAAAGTGCAGTTGATACAGTCTTGAGGAGTGAGAATGGAAATCTGGATCTTTTCCTCCGTTTCCTTCTTGGTCTGTCATTGGAGTCCAACCAGAGACTCATAGGGGACTTGCTGACATGCAAAACTAGACCCTGTAATAGCAGCAGTGAAATAGTTAAACACATCAAAGAGAAGATCAGAGAGAATCTCTCTCCAGAGAGGTGTATCAATCTGTTCCACTGTCTGAATGAGCTGAATGACAAATCTCTGGTGGAGGAGATCCGAGGCTTGATGAGTTCTACGGGTCGTTACAAAAAGAACCTCTCTCCTGAACAGTGGTCGGCCCTGGCCTTTGTGATGCTCACCTCACAGGATCAGAATCTGGACCAGTTCAACCTGGAGGATTTCTCTGGAACAGAACCGGCTCTGCTGAGGTTACTACCAGTGGTCAAGGCCTCCACAAAGGCAAAGTAAGTAGTACTGTGTTTGATTTTTATCGCATTACTTAGAATTATATCATTGTTTATTTATTTAAATTGACAAAGTCTGGTTTCTAATTAAATGGAACTCATTAATCAATCAGAAATAATATTAGTCACAGATAACAGTAGTAGAGGTAAAAGTATAGTAATAAATTAAAAAACATAATTTTCTTAAACCTGGTCTCAAGCTCTTTCAGTGTATTGTTTTGTCTGGTATTTAGACTTTTAGTCCCACAGACGGTAAAATCCCTTTCTCATAAATGTCTCTCATAGTCTGAGTAAAAGCAATCTCACCTGGAGGTGTTGCAGTGGACTGGCCTCTGTTCTCAGCTCAAAGTCCTCCCGTTTGAGAGAGCTGGACCTGAGTCAGAATGGGAACCTTCAGGATTCAGGAGGGATGAAGCTGCTGTGTGAGGGACTGGGACACCCAAACTGTCAACTGGAGAAGTTTGAGTAGGGCAAACAGTATTCAATTGTAGTATTTATAATGTAAAGAATGAATATTAATGTTAAATCAGAATAATTGGTCCAGAATGTATTTGAATAGATGCTCTTATAGGATTCTTAGTTGTCTTTTCGTATAATGTTGACCCTGAAATGTTCTACTGTCATCCAGGAATAACACAGAAAAGGTTTATTTTGCAAAAATTGAAATACGTTTTTTTATCACTATAGTTTAACTAACACCATCATTTTCTAAGCCTTTCCTTAACCTTCCTAATGCAGGTTATGCTACTAATGGGTAATATGACGTTATATAATATTATATAATTATAATAATGTGACGTTTTCCTTTGGTTCTTGTAATAATGTGT
This sequence comes from Galaxias olidus, assembly GCA_026901105.3. Classification (NCBI taxonomy): domain Eukaryota; kingdom Metazoa; phylum Chordata; class Actinopteri; order Galaxiiformes; family Galaxiidae; genus Galaxias; species Galaxias olidus. Next base: position 6,980 of record JAPMUY010008252.1, on the reverse strand, counting down.
CTTAACCTTAATATATGTCTGCTGCTAAAATACAATTCCTATCAGCGGTTTATTTAAAACCAGCAAGTCTAACAGGGTAATGTGACATTTTGCTTTGGTTCTTATAATAATCTAGTCATAACTATGTTGAATGATGTCTTTCTATAATCTGTCTATTGTAGGATGCATAGCTGTAATCTTAATGAGAACAGTTTTAGTTATCTGGCCTCAGCTCTGAAGTCAAACCCCTCTCACCTGAGAGAGCTGCACCTGAGTAATAATAACCCAGGAGATGCTGGAGTGGAGAAGCTAGCTGCTGCATTAGGAGATCCACTCTGTAGACTGGAGATACTCTGGTAAAATGAAGACTAGAATTGTGTTAAACACCAAAGCTGTCTGTTTTAAATAGGTCTGTTGGTGCATATGTCTTTATTGCTGGAAGTCTTAAGATATCTTTTGTTTACTTTAGCTGCACTGTCCATTAATATCAAATATTGTTGTACATTGAGTCTTCAACAGGCTCTAATGAATTTAATGTGCAGCTAAATAAAATGGTTATCTAAATTGTTTTTTTATTACATTCCAGGCTTAAAAATTACAGAAAAGAAACTAGGTAATTAATAGAGAAGTTACACGTTACATTTTTTTTCTAACAATACTGTGTCATCAAATGTTTGCTCATTTTACTTTCTAATGCTTTTCTATTAAATATAACGTACAGATCTGCTCTTACTGGAAGGAGCTGTGTGGTTCTGGTTTCAGCACTCAAGTCTAATCCATCCCATTTGAAGGAGCTGGACTTTGGGGATACTGACCTTAATGAAACTCCAAAGTGGAAACTACTGGAGGATCTAAAGGACGATCCACACTGCAAGCTGGAAACACTGACGTAAGATCTAAGACTTATTAAACGTTTTAATTTACAGTTACACTTCTCATAGTATACTGGCTCTAACATGCTAAACCTGTTTTTAGCTGTGTAAACTTGTTGTAGACAAACTTGTTTGGTAATTAGGATAAATTATTGCTATGTATAATTTTTTTAATGTTCCAGAATTATTAAGTCAAACATTCATTGAGAGAATCAACCTCTAATCTGTTGAAACTCAATGGTTTGTGGAAATATAATCCAGTGTACCATCTAACAAAGACCACTAGAGGGCAGCAGAGACAATCTCCTGTATGAAGACCGACTGAGCGCTCATCTGGACAAGAAGCCTTTTCTTGGAAAGACACACTCCCAAGCACTAGGATTCTAAAAGTACAGTAACCAATACAAAATGTTACTGTAAACTCACAGAAATAAAAACGAGTTCAGTAAAATGACTGTGCAACACTTCAGAAACAATAGTAATGTGTGGGATGGGATGCATGGTGTTGTTTGCCAACACTTTCTATACTGACTGTGGCCAGCTCCTGTTCATCGGTGGACAGACGCCTTTCACCCTCAGGAGGTCGTCTGGCAGTTCTGTCTGAACAAATCTTGTGAAAATGAAGCACTCTGGTGCGCACAATAAAGTGCTTTTTAAATGAAAAACCTTCTGTGTTTCTTCCGCTTTGAAGCTGAAATGTCTCCTGGAGGCTAGCAACACAAACTGGCACTATTGCTACTTTTACTTAAGTTACAATCATTTTGTGATGTTAGCTTTACTCACTAGTTTCAATCAGGATATTGTGATGTTTATGAGGTTCGTCACAGTACCCCTGTAGGTTAGGGTTAGGGTCATAGGGTTACCTCTGTAGGTTAGGGTCATAGGGTGACCTCTGTGGGTTAGGGTTAGGGTCATAGGGTTACCTCTGTAGGTTAGGGTTAGGGTCATAGGGTGACCTCTGTAGGTTAGGGTTAGGGTCATAGGGTGACCTCTGTAGGTTAGGGTTAGGGTCATAGGGTGACCTCTTTAGGTTAGTGTTAGGGTCATACGGTTACTCTGTAGGTTAGGGTTAGGGTTAGGGTGACCTCTGTAGGTTAGGGTTAGGGTCATAGGGTTACCTCTGTAGGTTAGGGTTGTGTGTGTGTGTGTGTGTGTGTCTGTGTGTGTGCATCTGAATGTGTGTGTGTGTGTGTGTGTGTGTGTGCGTGCGTGTGCATCTGAATGTGTGTGTGTGTGTGTGTGTGTGTGTGTGTGCATCTGAATGTGTGTGTGTGTGTGTGTGTGTGTGTGTGTCTGTGTGTGTGTGTGTGTGTGTGTGTGTGTGTGAACAGAACTGAGCCACACTGGTTAGTCTTTCTCTGCCTCTCTCACAGTCTGTCTGTCTGTCTGTCTGTCTGTCTGTCTGTGTCTCTCTCACAGTCTGTCTGTCTGTCTGTCTGTCTGTCTGTCTCTGTCTCTCTCACAGTCTGTCTGTCTGTCTGTCTGTCTGTCTGTGTCTCTCTCACAGTCTGTCTGTCTGTCTGTCTGTCTGTCTGTCTCTGTCTCTCTCACAGTCTGTCTGTCTGTCTGTCTGTGTCTCTCTCACAGTCTGTCTGTCTGTCTGTCTGTCTCTGTCTCTCTCACAGTCTGTCTGTCTGTCTGTCTGTGTTGCTCTCACAGTCTGTCTGTCTGTCTGTCTGTCTGTCGGTCTGTCTGTCGGTCTGTCTGTCGGTCTGTCTGTCTGTCTTTCTCTGCCTCTCTCACAGTCTGTCTGTCTGTCTGTCTGTGTCTCTCTCACAGTCTGTCTATCTGTCTGTCTGTCTGTCTGTCTATCTGTATCTGTGTCTCAGTCTCTCTCCCAGTCTGTCTGTCTGTCTGTCTGTCTGTCTGTCTGTCTGTGTCAGTCTCTCTCCCAGTCTGTCTGCCTGTCTGTCTGCCTGCCTGTCTGTCTGCCTGTCTGTCTGCCTGTCTGTCTGTCTGTCTGCCTGTCTGTCTGTCTGCCTGTCTGTCTGCCTGTCTGCCTGTCTGTCTGTCTGCCTGTCTGTCTGCCTGCCTGTCTGTCTGTCTGCCTGTCTGTCTGCCTGTCTGCCTGTCTGTCTGCCTGTCTGTCTGTCTGTCTCAGTCTGTCTGTCTGTCTGTCTGTCTCAGTCTCTCTCCCAGTCTGTCTGCCTGTCTGTCTGCCTGTCTGTCTGTCTGTCTGTCTGTCTGTCTGTCTCTCCCAGTCTGTCTGCCTGTCTGTCTGCCTGTCTGTCTGTCTGTGTCTCTCTGAACCCACAATATTTTCTAGTAAGCCCTGCATCACTGTTAGCCATCGCTTGAAACTTGACACATAACGACATTTAGTTAAACTGTTTTAATCCAAACAGACTAAATTAAACAACGAAGCATTTTAAATGTTATGGTCAGAGAGCAAAATACAACGTTAGATACATTTAATTAACATTTGACCTGCCAAACATTGATGTTATTTTATGCAAATAATTTCTAAAGAATGTCTTAGTGGTATTTCTCAGCGTCCCATACATTATAGATTATGAGTCATAGTGCTGCTAAATTTGGTTTGGCTGTGAAAACAGAGAATGAAAGATAACTGGGAGGAGTGTTTAGTGAAGGAATGTTTCTTGGAAATCATCAGCAGCCTGGTAGTAGCAGGTGACAGCACCTACAGGAGACGAGCCAGCTCCACACTGTGGGGTCCAGTACCTCCACCAGAGAGAACAGCCAGCTCCACACTGTGGAGTCCAGTACCTCCACCAGAGAGAACAGCCAGCTCCACACTGTGGAGTCCAGTACCTCCACCAGAGAGAACAGCCAGCTCCACACTGTGGAGTCCAGTACCTCCACCAGAGAGAACAGCCAGCTCCACACTGTGGAGTCCAGTACCTCCACCAGAGAGAACAGCCAGCTCCACACTGTGGGGTCTACCTATAGCAGGGAGTTCTTGACATGGGAAGGATAGCTGTGTTTCCAAATGAGTAAAGTTGGCTAATGCACTTTTGTTGGCTTTCAGTCTTTGGTATAGACTAAATTATAAAAAAGTTAAATGGGTATTTATAAGACAGTGAGTATTTTAATATTGTGTATATTGTTGAAATTATAAGAGAAGGCTTTTTCCTTGTCAACCCTTCCTTAACTGGTATGACTAGTGTCATGTACAGCAAAACACTGTCTTATCAGGAAATGTGTTCTTTCCTCATTTTCCATCCCCTCCTCTTAAAGGACAGCTGGATTTCCAACTCAGTCAAATTGTCTTGTGTGTGTACCCATTTCAAACTAAAGGTGTTGAGACAGAGACCCATAATGCTTTGTGTGAATGAGAGCTGTGTTGTGATTGGTTGACTGAAAATCTGAGCTGTTTCTGGAGAGCCTTCCCTTACTTGAAGCTGATTTTTTGCTTGCTCCATGTACAGTCACCTTCATTAGAAGAATATGGGGGCCTTAAATGTAGAGTGATTGCATTTCATAATTTAATTTGACTGCAGAATACTACATTACGAGGAAATTCATTATATTATAAATGTTGTCTCCAGTTTATCATACTCCACAGAAAACAAAAGGTAAATAAGATTAATAAAAAGTATGAAATAATAGTATACTAAAAGTTAATATTAAACAAAATACTATCATTTTATATGGACACAGATTTCAAATCCTACTGATAAAATAAAATCTTCTCTGGCTTTCCTAGTTTAGACAGAATGGTCTCATTAGTATGAAGAGCTGCTCTCCAACGGAACCCTGCTTACCCGAAGACGCTGATCCTCAGGTGTAACTAACTGGCGTTACACAACTCCATCCTGCTGGAAACCCTGCAGCCCCCTCTACGGACTCAAATACCTGAGACAGTCCCTCTATGGAGACACAGACCTGAGACAGTCCCTCTATGGAGACAGACCTGAGACAGTCCCTCTATGGACTAACAGACCTGAGACAGTCCCTCTATGGAGACACAGACCTGAGACAGTCCCCTCTACGGACTAACAGACCTGAGACAGTCCCCTCTACGGACTAACAGACCTGAGACAGTCCCCTCTATGGACTCAAATACCTGAGACAGTCCCTCTATGGAGACACAGACCTGAGACAGTCCCTCTATGGACACACAGACCTGAGACAGTCCCCTCTATGGACTAACAGACCTGAGACAGTCCCTCTATGGACACACAGACCTGAGACAGTCCCCTCTATGGACTAACAGACCTGAGACAGTCCCTCTATGGACTAACAGACCTGAGACAGTCCCCTCTATGGAGACACAGACCTGAGACAGTCCCTCTATGGAGACACAGACCTGAGACAGTCCCTCTATGGAGACACAGACCTGAGACAGTCTCTCTATGGAGACACAGACCTGAAACAGTCCCTCTATGGACACACAGACCTGAGACAGTCCCTCTATGGACACACAGACCAGAGACAGTCCCTCTATGGACACACAGACCTGACACAGTCCCTCTATGGACACACAGACCAGACACAGTCCCTCTATGGACACACAGACCTGAGACAGTCCCTCTATGGACACACAGACCTGAGACAGTCCCCTCTATGGACTAACAGACCTGACACAGTCCCTCTATGGACTCACAGACCTGAGACAGTCCCTCTATGGACACACAGACCTGAGACAGTCCCCTCTATGGACTAACAGACCTGAGACAGTCCCCTCTATGGAGACACAGACCTGAGACAGTCCCTCTATGGACTAACAGACCTGAGACAGTCCCTCTATGGAGACACAGACCTGGAACAGTCCCTCTATGGAAACACAGACCTGAGACAGTCCCTCTATGCAGACAGACCTGAGACAGTCCCTCTATGGACACACAGACCTGAGACAGTCCCTCTATGGACTCACAGACCTGAGACAGTCCCTCTATGGACTCACAGACCTGAGACAGTCCCTCTATGGACACACAGACCTGAGACAGTCCCTCTATGGAGACACAGACCTGAGACAGTCCCTCTATGGAGACACAGACCTGAGACAGTCCCTCTATGGACACACAGACCTGAGACAGTCCCTCTATGGACACACAGACCTGAGACAGTCCCTCTATGGAGACACAGACCTGAGACAGTCCCTCTATGCAGACAGACCTGAGACAGTCCCTCTATGGAGACACAGACCTGACACAGTCCCTCTATGGACACACAGACCTGAGACAGTCCCTCTATGGACTAACAGACCTGAGACAGTCCCTCTATGGACTCACAGACCTGAGACAGTCCCCTCTATGGAGACACAGACCTGAGACAGTCCCTCTATGGACTAACAGACCTGAGACAGTCCCTCTATGGACACAGACCTGAGACAGTCCCTCTATGGAGACACAGACCTGAGACAGTCCCTCCATGGACACAGACCTGAGACAGCCCCTCTATGGAGACAGACCTGAGACAGTCCCTCTATGGAGACACAGACCTAAAACAGTCCCTCTATGGACACAAACCCCAGACAGTCCCCTCTATGGACTAACAGACCTGAGACAGCCCCTCTATGGAGACACAGACCTAAAACAGTCCCTCTATGGACACAGACCTGAGACAGTCCCTCTATGGAGACACAGACCTGAGACAGTCCCTCTATGGACACAGACCTGAGACAGTCCCTCTATGGAGACAGACCTGAGACAGTCCCTCTATGGAGACACAGACCTGAGACAGTCCCTCTATGGAGACAAATACCTGAGACAGTCCCTCTATGGACAAAAAGACCTGAGACAGTCCCTCTATGGACACAGACCTGAGACAGTCCCTCTATGGACACAGACCTGAGTCACTTCCTGTATGGACACAGACCTGAGTCACTTCCTGTATGGACACAGACCTGAGTCACTTCCTGTATGGAGACAGACCTGAGACAGTCCCCTCTGTGTACTAACAGACCTGAAGCTTAGGTGGGCGGATTGCAGTGTGTGAATTTGGCTGATCTGAGACATTGGGTAAAGTGGGACAGCTAAACTGCAGTGTGTCAAATGCTTTATATACAGTGCTGTGAAAAAGTATTTGCCCCCTTACAGATTTCTTCTGTTTTTGCTTCTTTGTCATACTTACATTTTTCAGATCATCAAACAAATATTAATATCAGACAAAGACAACCTGAGGGAATGCAAATACAAGCTAAAATGATGATTTCATTTATTGAGG